>JAIUZE010011878.1:0-23628 GCA_022085475.1 Heliosperma pusillum | reverse complement strand
ACGTTTAATGTGATATGGCTGGGAGAAACCGGAGTTACTCCCCACTGATTGTGGCGTTCATGTTTTTCATGAATGAACAGGTTGCTTGCATGGATGGCTTTTTGCTTATGCTATTTTGGGTTCGGGTGTGAGCTAGCGGGCGTTGTCCCTGGATGAAACACATCTAGACGTTGTTTAGCTAGTTGCTAATTCTATTTCGAAAATACCCCATCTATTTCGAAAATACCCCATCTATTTCGAAAATACCCCATCTATTTTGTAAGATCACTTTTACTTGTTAACCTTTTGGAGAGACTTCGTCTCTTGGTGTGGTATAATTCGTACTTTAGTTTGTAATATTTGACACTCCTCATATTCTTTCCTTGCATGTATAAAAGTTTTTAAAACTTCATATTTCCGCTATATAATTCACATGCTTGTATGTTTTATCTTTCCGCATTCGCGAGGGTTGTCACAAAATCCCAACAAGTTATCAACCAAAAATCCTCATTTATCATCACAAACCATCAATTCTCATATCAATTAACAACTAACAACATCCATCAACAACAACACAAGTCCTAAGCATACTAACCATAATCTAAATACGATTACTAGCCTAGAAAACACATAAAAACACGTAAATGATATCGAGTAACCCTTCACCGTTACCTTTTCGCGTCTTTAATCGATTTCTAGAAAGTCTCCACCTACAATTAGATAACAAAAGATGAATATCATTCACCTTGAGAAAGACGGATAATTTAAAAAGCGAGAAAGACGGTAATTTTATTACCAATACGGATAGAGGAAGCTAAGAGGGGAAGAATAAGACGAACTTACGTGAATTTGAGCGAGAATTGAGAGAGTTATGACGAATCTAAACTTGGATCAAAATGGAGGTAAGGTTTTTGGGATTTCTTAAGGAAAAAGGAAGAGTTGAGTTGTGAGGAATGAATTAGGTTAGGGTTTGAGGGAGTATATGAAGGAGTATGAGTGGAAAAGTCAAGAAAAAGTCAAAGTCGCCTTAAGACGGGATTCACATGGAATCTCGAGGAAATTCCAAATACGAACTCGGAAATTCTAAATTCGACTCGGAAAATTAAATTCCAAATTAAAACTAAAATTCGCTGAAAAGTATCCGTAAAATATTTTTACTAGAAAAATAGGGTACACTTGCGGGTGTTACATTGGATGGTTTCAGATCGGGTGATTTCAGGTCTGTTTAGTTATAGGTAGACTTGTGACCGGGTTTGTCGTAGTCCCGATACAAATATAATTACCCACACTTAGGCTAACAACATAAGGAATGTAATTAGGGAAGTAGGGATCGATCCTCAGGGAGTACGTGTTAACTATGAATTGCTATGGAGTGATTTTCATTTAAGTTCGATTCATTTGGGGTGATTGTCTAAACTACTAACATGAAATAAAATGACAAGTATGTAATGACGATATTTAAATGACGAGTATGGAATTGCAATAAAAATAAATCTAATCTAATTGACGGAAAGAAAGGTAACGATAATTAAATCTAACTAAGAACGATAATTAAAATGACAATATTGAAAAGCTATCTAACTAAACTAATACACTAGCAAATTACAATAAAGTAAACTATCTAAGAACAATAATAAAATGACGGTAAAATAAACTAACTAAAATGATAAAATAAACTATCTAAAACAGTAAAATAAACTATTTAATCAAATTGATATAGAGAAAGAGAAATTCATGTCAAATGATTTAAAAGCTTTATTGATACCAACATTAGAATTACTACGATTGTCTAAGCTATGTAGCGGTATATTCCTCTCGGATTCGTACCGACTTTTTAATGGGTCCTAACGTCCTCTCAGCCTGGTTAGGTCACTAAACCCCTATTGGTAGTCCTAATTCCCATCCCAACTCTCGTTTCTAAGATGGAAATTGACTAATACAAACAATTGTTTATGGCCACTAAACAAAATTATAGAATTTGACACAACCAAAGAAAGAAACAAACTAGGTGGTTCTATTGGTATCGACTCTTCTTTTAATTCATTTTAACTAGCAAATCATTTCAATATTACAATTTTACTTATTGTATTTACACAATGATAATCTTACAATGTTATATCTAATTTATGTGATTAAGTAAATTAAGAGGAAAATGATAAACAAAATTAAACTACGAAATAAAAGTGCTACAATGATTAACGTGATTATATTAGTAATGATTCTAGCTAGTGATGAATTCTATGATGATTATTATATGATAAGGCGAAATAAAAGATGACATACTAAACGATATTTTGGTTTTGACTAGATTACTTTTATGCGGGTTTTCTAACAACAATAATATGAAAACAAGACTAATGAGATTATAGTTCATGATGATGAAAATTGCATAAGTGAAGGATAGAAAATTACCGGGATTGGAATGCAAATTATGTAAGAAATAAAGTAAAGAACAAATATCCAACCCAATGTAATGACAAATGCTTATTGAAACACTAGAGAAGTACTTGGAAATTACTATAAAAACAGTCTAAGATTGCATAAACTAGAAACTATGACCTAAAACTTGTATGAAAGAAATATGTAATGTGTATGCTAATTGTGTAATTCTAAGTTGTGTATGATTGTGTTCTCAATTCTTGTGTTGATCCTTGGCTTTTATAGGGCTGCATAGCTGCTGTATTTCGTCCAAATTCGTACCCTAGACAAAGCCATAAAACACTCCATTAAAGCTTGGTAGAAGAAGAGCCAAGAGACGTCCATCAGCAGACATACCCGATCGGGTATGTGGTAATCCGATCGGGTATGTAACCCTGATGGATTTTTCCGTCTCTTCCAATTTCGTCTTTGGGCACGGAATCCTATGCCTTGGTCTTGGTCAATGTAACACGTAATTGGGCTTGGGCTAGTCTTCCTTTGACTTGGGTTGATGTTTTCCTTTGAGAAACAAAGTCAAAGTCCAAGATGAGTCCACTCGAGGAAGGATGTAGCGAAATCGTAGTCAAATCGTGAAATTGCTATCATAGGTTCCTTGAAAACTCGTATTCTAGTGCCTTTGCTCCATAAAGTAAGAAAATATAGCAAAACCGCTTCATTTCCTATAAAACGAGTCAAAGCACGCAAAACAACTAGAATAGCAATATTTGCTCGTTAATCACTCAACAAAGTGCATAAATCGTATAGAAATCGAGCTAAAACGGGGAATAAATTAGTTCAAAATATCGCTTATCAACTTGACAAACGGGTTATTCGGATTTGGTTTAGGTTGGGCCAATTTGGGTTGGGCCATTCGGGTTTGTAATATTTCCGGGTTAGTTCGGTCATGTTAGGTAGAGTCCGATTTCGAGCATGTTGGTCTAGTCAATTTCAGGTCAAGCGGTCGGGTCATTTCGAGTCAGGGTCACTTTGCAGGTCAATGATTTAAAGAAAAAAATCATGTTTAGTGTTAGTATCTATTTTTTATTTAATTTTGATATTTCACAACGTAAATTATATTGGTGTGCATTTAAATTAGTCATTTAAATTCTTTATTTTTCAGTTAGAGTTATATTTTCTCGGATAATTTTTTGGGTTTGGTGGTTTCGGATTAGGTCATCTCGGGTTGGGTCAGTTCTGGGTCGGGTCGGATCAATTCAAGTTTGGCTCATATCGGAGGGTTGTAGTTCGGGTCAATTTTGGGTCTCGAGTTAGCCTTTCTAGGTCGGGTTGCTTTTTCCAAGTATGGTTATAGGTAAACAAAGCTCGGGTCATGTTTGGGTTGGGTCGGGGCTGTTTGGGTTTTGGATCACATTCGGGTGTTGTAATTCTGGTCAATTTCGTGTTTCGGATTAGCCTTGTCGGGTTGCGTCAATCCAGTCGGGGCGATTTTGTCAGGTCTAGCCATGAACCACTTGGATTAAGGGTTCTATAAATCTTATTAGAATTAATTGATTTCATAATTTTAAGAGAAATGTAATGTAAAATCCGCAGCTCATTTAGAAGTCCCAGACATGGAGAATAAGGCGTGGGAAGCACTCTTATTCTCTTTCAGAGTTCTTTTCTTTTACTATAAATATGAATGATTGAATGGTTTTATTCATTATTTTCATCAAGATCGAATAAGAAATAAAGAATACTGTTTCTAAACATTTGACTAATAAATGTATCTCTACTATGCGAACCCTAGCCTATCTATTTCTTCTAGATAGTGTGAAATCGAGAGAGTCGTCCACAAGGGACATTGTGCCCATGCATAACGTCATATGACCACTTCCGTACTTAACTAAGACAGCCTAATCAAGGCATTACAAAATGAGTCGTAGATGTGTTTCCCAATGATCTAACACTAGATGTATCAAGTATAGAGTCTGTAAAAGAGGGCCATGCTAAGGAGAACACCACGAAAGAATAAATTTCATTTTCCATGGTAGATACTCGATCAAGAAAATGAATTTCCTTTCCATCAAAATTTACCTCCGATATTTGATGATTATGATAATGACAAGACATTTATGTTGTCGATTACAGTATGACTTGTTATAAGCTCACATATATAAAGCAGAACATTATCGAGCTCCGGTAGATAAGTTTATCGATGAGAAATGTTATAGAGATTTATATGGAAATAATTATTTCCTAAACTAGACTTTTACATAATTTATAGGCAACACTCTTGATTCAAGAAAATTGAAGCTTGGTTTAGATAATCTCGTGCAAGGGGGTGGTATGGTGGAAGGCACGAGCTGATATGGCACAAGGAGATCTCAAATTATTGTTTAGATCGTTACAGATGTTTCAAGCGCCTCTGAGAAGCTTAACGACTACATTGGATTTATTGCAGTTGTTTGAATTAATTTTGCATACACGTTTTTAAAATTTGTATTTAATCTCGGCGGTTTGAAGCTTTAAGAGTTGAGGACAATTTCTTTCAAAGGGAGAGAAGATTATACGAATAGAGCCATGGACCACTTTAATTAAGTTTTTTTATTCAAAAAGACATTTATTAGGATTTACTAATTTTATGTTTCTAGTAGGATAATAATATGACAACCCTATCGTCTAGATATCCTTGATGTGTAGGAAAGGGCTTTATAAATTGCAAAATACAAAGAAATCCAATTTTGATGATAAATTAGATGTAAGATGACCTGTCTCTCATGCCTAAACAATCATACCTACAATCGTATTATGATATTAATTAACCGATTATGCGACAATCTTACCAATTAAATAGTCCTAAATATATAATTCCACAAAGAAACTACCGAATGGTACGATGTTAAGACTATTCAGACTAGTTTTTTTCATTTAGGATCATAAAATCATATAATGAAAATTAGGTTCATGGTTATAACCACCATTACTTCACCACAATTGGATTACAAAGAACGATCATTTTAAGAACGTTTTTTAAAATGGCAATACCTTAGATTTGAAGAGGAAATTAAATATGGAAAAACATAGCATAAAAAAAACAAAACACATATTTCAACAAGTATTCACACTTGAGATAAAAAAAATTCTCTAATACATTATGATAATCCTATCATTGATCCTAGTTGATTTTAAAGAGGAGGAGATACACATTAAAGGATGATTGCGTTGGGTGATTAAGGTTTAGGGGATGGGGTTTCGAATATTATACAACATCTTGAAATGGCAAAAAAAAACAGGCAGGCACAAGAACTATCGAGAGATGTGCCATCTAGACTAGGCACTTTATGAGGAAATCTTGCCCGCGTTCCCAAAATTTTCCACGTGTTTCGACCTCCATTCGGCTCTTCCCCAAACAACCTTGGCTTCATTCTCAAGGTGCAGTAAGTGTTGACACTCAACATTGCCAGAATACATTAAGCTACCATCACTAGTCCCAAGGATGAAATGGCTCGACTGGAGGGAGAGGGATTATGCTGCCCACAAGCCTCATTTTACATCTTTGATGGTGGGAAAGCAAGGCACCAAATACCTATTTATTCAGCTGGAAACAGTAGCTGGCGCGGAACCGTTAACAGCTGGCTCGCTCCGGTACTATACTCGCTCCTTAGAACAAGGGACGGGCTTCTCGTCCAATTGCCGTTTACGCAAGAGGAATCTTTTTCCTTATCTTTATAACATAACCTAATTATGAGTATTTAGGTGATTAATGTCCTCGTGGAAGCTCTTAATGCGAGTGGAAGATATGTAGCGAGAGTGTAGAGAAAACAGAAGAAAGTGATTCCACCACACTGTCTCTTCCACACTCCCTACGATATTCAAGAGTCATCCTTGAGAGCTCATGAGTCTCTAGGATTGAGAGTGGAACACTATGTGAAGATTAAGTAGATATTGTTAACAAGACTAAAAAAATCATATAATAACCTATGTCAGTTCGCTTATGAAGGCGTACTCGTGTCCCGGCTCGCCTCTATAAGATATAAGTACTATAAATTTGTTTATGGTCATATTTATCTAATATTGTACTCTGTACTATTTTGATATTACTTAATTCTTACTACCACTCTAGTTAGTCTGAAACTATTATTGACTCCACATCTAACAAACGAACAAGTTATATTAAAAACAAATAGAAAACTATGTCAATACTGCATAAAACTACACGAAAAAACAACAGTATTGTCCTGAAGCCAAAGAAAATGTAACTGTTAATACCATACATAAAATCTATGCCAAAGTATCAAATCGTGGTTTAAGATCCTTAGATCAACAAAAAAAATTTGTTATTTTGATATTTCTATGAATTTATATTTTATTTTACATATTCTATGCATGTCATATAACACTCAATAAATGACTTAATCTTCTAATAAAAATGAATCAACTAAAGAGTCAAAAAAGAATCATTTACCTCAAGAATCCAACCAATATACTTGACATTATTGACATGTTGATTCACATCCAGATCATTCCATTTAGGCTGCATACAGAAATCAATCATATGACATAGTACGTAAAAAACAAACATATACAGATATTCCCTTTATCTTAGTTAGGTGTGGGCCATTTTAAGAGGTGGTGACTTTCTTTATTAATCTAGTTATCAGATTTAATTCAGTTTGCTACGTTTGGATAAAATGTGCCTAGATTTAATTCATTTACTATGTTTGGATATTACATATCCAGCGCGATTATGCAAATTTTTATATTTTATCGTTGGACTTACTTGGGATTTAATCGGTACGCTTTTACAATTATAACTGACTCCAACCTTTCTAAAATGATATGGAGTACTATTAAATAGTTATTTTTGATAAAAAAAACCTAGATAAATTTTACATTAGATGTATCCCCTACTTGTGTTTGCAAGAGCATGATGGTTACCAAGTTTGACCAAAAAATATTTAATGAGAACCATCAAAATGAAATAAAGGTGCTACTTGACATGCTTCACCAACAATAGGTTTAGTCAATTAACGAGAGCCACTTATTGTAAGACCTCTACGGATGTCTTTAGCAGTGTTGTCATCGAGTTTGGAAAGTTTCCTCCCATCTTCATCAGTAACAGGACGAGTCTCGATAAAGTGTGGGCCGATTTCGGCCCGCACTTCATCAAGCATCTTCGACAATCTCCTTGTGAGTTTATTCATCATCATCCATACACTGTAAGATAAACACCATGACAAGTTTTTTTTCTCAAATCCACATATATAATGAATATAAAATAATGACTTGAGATGAATGCTAAATAGTTGCATGAACCACCTAGAGTTTCTAACCTCGAGGCTCTCATAAGAACTTCACCAGTATTACTGCCGTGAACAAGCCAATCATGATGCATACCATTCTTTCCAGATGAACTAACCCAAGTCTCCACTTGAACAACGTCTCCCCTGCAAAATTCAAAGTAAGGAAACTATCAATTAATTAAAACCAATAACTTCCAAGCATCCATATTTCGTTAGGAACAAAAATATATAACAAGAAAACTACGAAACATATGCATCAAGACTCACATATACGACAATGACCTTACTCTTATGTCTTAATACCCCTTCCAATGACGGGATAAAGTAGGGGGATGTTTGCCTCCTTCCGTTAATATTTTAGGCTGTTTGTCGAGACCCATAATTGTAAATGTGTTGATAAACTACCACTTTAATTTATAAGAAGTGTATAGAATAAAAAGATATTCCTATAAAGTCATTCTGCATAATACTTACTACTTTGATAGAGAAGAACATCAAGAGATACATATCTAAAACTTCAATAATTTCTGTTGGAATATTAAGCCACATGTGAGTGTCCCACATTGTTGGAGAAAGAGAGATGTTACCACTTTATAACCAAGGGGGCTACTCCTCCTATAGCCAATTGGTTTTAAGATGGAACCTCCCTTGTGTTGTAAAGTGGTATGTCTCTCCTCCGTTTGAATGTGGCCTGACCCGTTTGCTTATTCTAACATGGTATCAGAGCCCAAGGTTTCGTCCTGGATTTTGAATTTAAATTGGACTCAAATTATGTCACCGGTGGAGGGCCTCTTTGAGGATTCACTAATTCCCACATCGGTGCGCTCCGATGGTTTAGCCCTGGGTTTCGATGGGACCTCACATGTGAGGGGGTGTGTTGGAATATTAACCCACATGTGAGTGTCCCACATTGTTGGAGAAAGAGAGATGTTACCACTTTATAACAAGGGGGCTACTCCTTCTATAGCCAATTGGTTTTAAGATGGAACATTCCTTGTGTTGTAAAGTAGTACGTCTCTCCTCCGTTAGGGTGTGGCCCGACCTGTTTGCTTATTCTAACTATTTCAACAAACCAAACGTTATAAAACTTGTATGCTCATAAATATTTTTATACTTTACTTTGTGGTTATGGAAATATCAACACAAAAATCTACTTGGCATCCATCAGTATATATATTGCCTTTTGTATGTGTAGCAACGTATAGGAAACAACGAAGCTAAATTGGCATGCCAATAGCAATCCTGTAAAAAACTAGTTTTGTGTGAATGTGGCACAACTGATCTCTAATAAACTTGTGCATGAATCAA
The DNA here is from genome assembly GCA_022085475.1 of Heliosperma pusillum. Lineage (NCBI taxonomy): Eukaryota > Viridiplantae > Streptophyta > Magnoliopsida > Caryophyllales > Caryophyllaceae > Heliosperma > Heliosperma pusillum. Next base: position 14,680 of record JAIUZE010011878.1, on the reverse strand, counting down.
AATCTCAGATTCCTATCAAGTCGGATAACGATCAACAATGATCACCATTTCAAACGCGAGTCAGGTAGTAACAGAACAACTGGGAAAAAGACAGAAGTTCCAGTTGTGGCAACCATGATCACCACTCAACACAAAATATCCACCAAAAGATCAATCAATGTTTTTTTTATCAACTCGAACTGTATGAATCGAGTAATTTCTTAACAATGGCAATATGAAAAAACCACGGTGGAATTAAAAGTAGAATTTAAAAAAATAAAATTCAAAACAGTAAAATTAGGAATCACATTCTTGTCGACCACAATATCTCGGTATCTCAAAGGCTTCTACAACACAAAATGCAAAATAATCAACACAAGAAATCAAATAAATTGATATATGTTATAAAATATAAGATCGTAAGTGAGAGATGGTGGAGAGATGTGTATTTCTCATTAGCATAAAGGGGTATATATACATGGAGATAAATGAGAGTTATGTCCTCAGAAAGTAGAAGGATAAGTCTAGAAACATCCTACATTGAGAGACATTTAAAGACATTCATAATACTTGTGACTTATAGGCATCCACACAATAAGTTTCACAATACTCCCCCTTGGATGTCCATTCCCGTAAATACGCTGGTGAAGTTGCCTCGTTAAAAACCTTACCAGGAAAACCTAGTGGGAAAAAGCATGGTTAAGGGAAAAAGAGTGCAACACGTATTTACTCCCCCTCATGATTATATAACTTGATATATCTTGAAATGATCCTTACTTTGGCGTGACTAATCAATCGTTGAATAGAACTCATCGTAGACGTTGATAAACTTGATTTCTTCAAATCTTGATAACATCAATCTTCATATTTTTTAGAACTTACAATATGGATGTAGTCATTCATGATGACACATGGATCTTCATTTTAAATAATACATTCACACTTCTGATAAAATATAACTTCAATTCTTGCGATAGTTGACATAATATTATATGTCTAAAATAATTGGCATCTCAACAATCACGATAATCATATTGTAGAGTAAAATGCGCTTATAGTGCTAACTCGTTAAAAACCTTGCTAGGAAAACCCATTAGAATAAACAAAACCTAGTCGAAGGGAAAAATAGTGTAGCGGTCATCCATATATTGGACCTCCTCAGGAAAACAACTCATTATTGAATAATAATTAACTTATGGATTGACATTCTCATCTTAGATTTGTACTACATGTTCCAATCATTATGGTACTTCTAGATCATAAACTAATTTCACATGTTTAGCAAGAAAATTCATCCAATATGAATTCTCATATACTCACACTTCAGGATGAGACAATATCAAGCAAACTCTACATGAGTTTCAATATTTCATTTTGGAATTAATCGCGATATATTGCAATCGTGTTGTAGAGTTTTATATATTTCATCATGAGTTTTTAGAAACTCAATTGATTAACCATTAACAACTGATATTCATAAGAGGCTTCTACAGAGGGTGCATATGAATAAAATATATTTATCATATTAAACATTTATCAAAGTATAACAATATAATTAATCATGGGCATGCATATGATACGTACCTAATTCTAAACAACGTATTCTAAAATAATGCAATAATAATAATGATTATTTTAAAACTAAGATGCAATGATGAATGCACATGATGGTGACTCGATAATGCAAATTGTCAGTTTTTTTCCAATATTTGTAATTTAGATTGACTTCAAGTCAATGAATGGACTTCAGGTCCGTAAGCTCGTTTATAATCAAATATTTTATGCCGACAATAAAATTGGACTTAAATATAAGATCCCCCTTATATCAGCCATAAAATATTGAGCGCAAATTTATACCGATTCCATAAATATATCGATATAATACATCATCTCTTTATGGTATCAGTACTGTTTAATGATATCTGAATCTGAATCTGTATGTGGTACCATTATATTAATTTAGCCCATCTATTATCATCCAGATATCCGTGTCACTTCAGGAACACTTCCAATATAACAATGTTATTTTATACCAACTGCTTAATATTGACGTTTCACATTTTTTATTTTAAGTTTGGAATTGTCAATTTATCTTGACTTTTCATATATTACACTTCACGTGTAGTTGTATTATTCTGGTAAAATAATTCTTTTATATCAAAATGAAAACCCTCTAATAAATAAATTTAATATATAACATTATGTGAACTTTTGGTTCAGTAGGCCAGGGATCATTACATATTTATTTTTTACCAGCTTTTAACTCATTTTCCCCCTTAAGGTGGTAAAAATTATACCCAATATATAAAATTTATCAAACCCACCTTAGACCTTAGTTTCTCACATAATCAATGAGAATTTTTTTTTATGGGCATTTTGGGTACAATAACAAAATGTTTTGGGGAGTAAAATATAATGTAGTTGGATTTCAAACGTGCTGAATCATAATGCCCATTTTCGACACTAACTAATTAGTATAATAATCAAATTATGGTTTCTACACATGAACTACTCAGAAAAATCATTATGTGGCTATAACTCTATAAGCCACGTAAAATAGTGTCAATCCATACATGACATTGGAGTTCTTTATTACACTCTAAGTAATTATTATGTCTGTTGGACCAATTTTATAGTTTTGATAATGACATGTGTTTAGGTGATAATGTGTTTTACTTAATATATCATATGCGTGTAATTGTATGCTTTAGTCTTATTATAGCTAGCAACAATTATGAGAAGAAAGATCAAAGTTATAAGAACTTGAGGCATAAATTTGACAAGTTATGTGAGACAAAGTTATAACAACTTCAGGAATAATTTTGGAAGTTTACATGAAAGTTATAGCAACCCAGTCATAACTTTAAAGAGAATCGCTTCAAGCAAGATCTACCTCAAATAACACAAGACTCAAGATGGAGGGTCTTTGTGATCAAGATGAAGAGATAATCCGTATACTGAAGTTCTTTGTGAAGATTAGATAGTATAGGTCTTCATTCGGTAACTATTCCATTCGAGTGATTTTAAGTTCAAAGTTATAGCTTTAGCCTATAACTTTGGATGATAAATGTTGATGCATGATTTTGGAAATAAAATGTTTTAAATGTTTTCAAAAGTGAAAGAGTATTTTTATATTTATCAAAAGTTTTAATTGAGAATATATTTATGAGATTCTATTGGTTAGTAATACTACTTATGGGTTGTCATGCTACCTAGGGTTTCTAATATATTCTATCTCAATTTGTTGTTAACCTAATAAGCCCACCTAGGGTTTGAGTCACCTAGGGTTTCGTGGAAACGTAGGATTGTGCCACCTAGGGTTGCGTGCCTCCTAGGGTTTCGTGTAAGAGAGGATTTCGGCCAACCTAGGCTTGTTTCCTTTGTTTACCTTAATCTAGGATTCTACTATATCTTTACAACAATATTTTGAGATATTAAAGATAAATATATTTCTATAAGATAAACCAAATAATATTTTGAGATAAAGATATTTCTAAAAGATAAGCAAATTTTATTTTATGATATTAAAGATAAATATCTTTCTTAAATATTAAGCTAGGGTTTTAGATCTACTATACTTCTATTACTATAAATACTTCTTCACATGTTATTTTGAAATACACGAAATATACACGAAATCACACGTATCACACGACACATACATACTTGTGATTATTTTCCAGAATCGTTTTAAAGCAAACCTTTGAGCAAAATATTTATTATTTTTAGTGTTTGTTTTTCAAAAGAGTCGTGCATCAATTATTGTCAATCGCTTGAGTGAAATACGTTATTGGATAATAGTACATCATTATAATCTTACAATTCTTTAACGCGAATATGTGTGAGTTATATTGTACTTTCTTATTAACGTAAGATAGTATAGAGTATTTAGCGATACTCACCTTGAGTTATAATCATAGTGTTGATTATACGAGTGGGTTGATAATCTTTGTAATCCGTAGAAAGGTACTAAGAATTATTAATCGAGAATAGTGGACGTAGGTTTCAACGTGTGAAACTGAACCACTTCAAAAATCCGTGTGCCTCTCTCTACTCTCTTTACTTTTCGTTATTTCGTTACTTGCGCTTACTTTGATTAATTAATTAGTTGATTTTAATTCATAAGATCAAATAATTAATTACATATCATATAAATCGAAAAAGTGGGGCTAGTTTTTAATACTCAATTAACCCCCCCCCCCCCTCCTCTTTCGTATTCGATCAATAGAATCTACAATTCGTATCAGAGCCTCGTGCTATTGATTGCCTTACAGCAAGGAGTCTGATCCATTTTATTTATTTTTTATTTTTTATTTTCCGCTGCATTTAATTTTATTTTAATGGATTCCATACATCTGAAGTGTCCCGTATTTGATGGGAAGAACTACAGTTTATGGAAAAATATGATGACCCATTTCATAAAGGGTAACGATTGGGAGTGCTGGCTAATCATTAAGAATGGCCCTAATAAGATCATGCTTGGATCTGTTAATGGCACTCGCATCGAAAAGAACGAAGATGACTATGTTGAGGCAGATTATAAGAAAGCTGAGAAACATTCAAAGGCTATTAGTCTGTTGCAAAACGGCATGACTTATACTGAATTTGACCGTTTATCATCTAGCTCTACTGCCAAAGAAATATGGGATGGTCTTGAGTTAGCCTATGAGGGGACAACTGTTGTCAAAAAGCAACGTATTGCACTACTTATGCGAAAATACGAATTGTTCTCTATGGAACAAAATGAATCGCTTGACAGCATGTCCACTTGCTTCTCTAGTATCATAAATGAATTGAAAAATCTTGGAAAAACTTTTGACTCCTAGGAAATTGCCAGGAAGATCCTAAGAAGTCTATCTAAACGATGGAGACCTAAGGTGACGGTAATTGAGGAATGTAAAGATCTATCTAACCTATCTTATCAAGAGCTACTCGGAACCCTAATGGCTCACGAGATTACTCTTGATGAGGATGAGGCAAACGATAGTAATAGCAAGAAAATGGCTTTACAAGCCGAATCTAGTGAAAGAGAAGATTCAGATCTTGAAGATGAAACACTGTTATTTGCTAGACGTTTTAAGAAAAAATTCTTTAATAAACCACAAGGCAAAACGTTTAACAATAACACTAACAAATCTTACAAGAAGCCAATTGAGTCAAAAGGGTCTCTCTCAAGTCGTGGTTGCTTCAAATGTGGGGATAATGATCACATGATCAAGGATTGCCCCACATGGAAGAAAATAAAAGACAAAAATCAATGAGACAAAACCAAGAAGGAATTCAAGCAAGCAATGATGGCTTATTGCTGGGGAGATCTTGACACAGAAGACGACGAGTCAGAGGAAGAAGAAGTCGCCAACCTGTGTCAAAGCAACGTCAGTCTTGACCTAATTTCTGACGATGACAATGAAAGTGAATCCGAAATATGCCTTGTCGGCAACTCAGATTCAGAACCAGATTTAGAAGATGATGAAGAGGTTAGTCATCTCGAACTTAAAAATCAAGTTAAGAATTTATCTAAGAAGTCCTTAATTAAGTATTTTGAAGAAGCCTTAGATCATTGTCATGAACAGAGTCTTGAATTAAAAGATCTTAAAGAACAAATCCTTGACATTGCTGAGGAAAACCAACTTCTAAAGGCCAAAGCGAAAAAGCTCAAGTCTAAAGTTATGGCAACTTCAGCTATAACTTCAGACATGACAAATGTTGAGAAAGAAGCTCTTGAGTCTAAAGTTATAGCTAATGAAGCTATAATCTCAGAGTTAAAGCTCAACATTAAGCATCTTCAAGCCAAAGTTATAGCTAATGAAGCTATAACTTTAGAATTGAAGAAAGTCAATGAGCTTTTACAATCTGAAGCTAAGGCAAAGGAAGTTGTTATCATTGATCACAAGAAAGAAAACTCTTTTCTTTCTCAGCAATTGAAAGATATAAAGGCTGAATTCTCCCAAGCCAAAGATCAACATAATGAGGAGAAATTTATCTTGAACAAACGTTTCAACGATTTTCGTGAAAATTTTAAAAAGAACAATCCCCCCAAAGACTCGAATGTAAACCATTCGTTATGTGAAAAAGAAATTCAGTCTTTGAAGGAATTGCTCCTGCATGCACGAAAAGTTCATGATAAATGGGAAGGAAGTCAGAAGGTCTTGGACTTCCTTACCGAACAGTCTAACAATAACATGAAGATGGGTCTAGGTCATGAATGTTATAGTCGTATAGACCATGATAACTGCAAATCCACTCCTTTTGACCGTGATTTTAGAAGAAGGAAGTATGTCAATCTTTCAGAATATCTGATTTGCAATTATTGTGGTCACAATGGTCATGTTAAAGATAATTGTGTTAAATATGTCAATGACAACAAAAATCAAACTGATTTTGTTAAAGAACATGAAGTGTCTAGTATTAACGAGTCTGAACCTGATCTTTAACGTGAAGAAGTTAGAAATAATGAGTTCAGATGGTTTTATGACATAGCTTTCGATCACACATCCGTACCTTCAAAATCTAAAACCATATGTGAATCAAAACCAGACTTTTAAACCTAGTTTGCGTCACAACAATAATAAACACTATAAACCTAGGCAACCCTATGTTAAGAAGAAAAGAACTATTAGACAGGTATAGGTTAGGAAAGATCAAATACATAGAGTCACTAACCATAAAGGACCCAACTTAGCGTGGGTACCTAAAAGCTGTATTTGATTCTCTTGCAGATAATAGTGAAAGAAAACAATCTATGGTATCTCGACAGTGGTTGTTCGAGACACATGACCGGAAACAAAAATTTGTTTCTTTCACTAGAGCCCTTCAACGGTGGCAAGATCACCTTTGGAGACAACAAGAAGGGCAAAATAATCGGTGTAGGTAATATCGGTATATCTCCTTCTCATGCTATTAATAATGTTTATCTGGTAGATGGTCTTAAGCATAATTTGCTAAGTATCTCTCAATTATGTGACAAAGGCAATAAAGTAGTTTTTCATTCAAATGTTTGTAGTATCATAATTGAAGGAACTAGTAATGTTATTCTAGAAGACTTACGTAAAAGGAACGTGTATATGATTGATTTAAATAAAGTTACTACAAGTTCCTTTACGTGCATGAAAGTTACTGTGGATGATTCATGCTTGTGGCACAAGAGGTTTGCACACATCAGTCCAACAATATTGTAGGGAGAATGGTGTAGGACATAACTTTTCTGCACCACGAACCCCACAACAAAACGGTGTCGTGGAACGTATGAATAGAACTTTATAGGACATGGCCCGCACTATGCTTTTGTGTAGTGGCCTTCCTAAGAACTTCTGGGCAGAAGACATTAGTACTGCATGCTATGTGCACAATAGAGCTATGATTAGACCTATTCTCAAAAAGACTCCCTATGAACTTTTAAGAGGGAGAAAACCCAATATAGCTCACCTTCGTTGCTTCGGTAGTAAATGTTTTGTCCATAATAATGGAAAAAGTAATTTGAGCAAATTTGATCCACGAAGTGACGAAGCTGTGTTTGTTGGTTATTCTAATCACAGTAAAGCTTTTAAAGTCTTTAACAAAAGAACTTTGTGCATAGAAGAAAGTGTTCATGTTGTATTTGATGAAGATAATGTGCCTGAGCAAGTTGAACGGAATGAAGAAGAAGACATGAATGATCCCGACTTTCGCCTTTCAAGAGATGACATGCCAAAAAATAACGAAGAAGTTATTGAAGGAATCAATGATGAACTTGATATATCCGCAAATGACCTTGAAAAGAGAACTGAGACAATTGTTGATGATACGAATATCTCTTCTCAAAATAAGGAAAAGATAACCGAAGTTATAGCTGATGATGCTATAACTTTGAACCCAGATCAAGATGTTGTAATTGAAGTTGTACCAACTTTGGCTATAATCCCAGAGTCCAACTCAGGGGGAACCAATCTTGACTCTGAATCATTTGAGGAAAGTGAGAGTTCATCAGATGATGATGAGCCTAGGAACTATTAGAAATGGAAATATAAGAGTTCTCATCCTATGGATAGTATCCTAGAAAGTTTGAATAAAGGAGTTCAAACTAGGCGAACATTAAATAACTTCTGTTCATTCTATTCCTTTCGGTCTACCATAGAGCCTACCAACACCAAAGAAGCACTTGCCGAATCAGATTGGATTGTAGCAATGCAAGAAGAGCTTCAAAAGTTTGAACGTAATAAAGTCTGACACTTTGTGCCACGACCTTCTAATCGAACTGTGATTGGTACTCGATGGGTATTCAGAAATAAATTGGAGGATTCAGGAGTTATAGTTTGTAATAAGGCTCGATTGGTCGTTCAAGGTTATAATCAACAAGAAGGGATTGATTATGACGAAACATTTGCACCAGTAGCAAGACTTGAAGCTATTCGCTTGCTCATCGCCTTCGCAGCTCATAAAGGAATAAAACTGTTCCAAATGGACGTTAAGACTGCATTTCTTAACGGTTATTTGGAAGAAGAGGTTTTTGTTGAACAACCTCCTGGAATTTTGAATAGCAAGTTTTTAAACCATGTTTTTAAACTCGATAAAGCTTTATATGGTTTGAAACAAGCGCCTAGGGCTTGGTACGACAGATTGTCAAAATTTTTATTGCTAAACAATTTTAAAAGAGGGTCTGTCGACAAAACCCTATTTCTAAAATCCGAGGGTTCTGATTTACTTGTTGCTCAAATTTATGTGGACGATATTATTTTTGGTTTTACTAACAATAAATTGTGCAAGTATTTTTCAGATCTAATGACCTAAGAATTTGAAATGAGCATGATGGGAGAATTAAAATTCTTCCTAGGATTGCAAATTCAACAAACCAAAGAAGGAATAATTCACCAACAAAAATATGTCAAGGAGCTAATCAGAAAATTTGGTATGGAGAACGCTCATCCAATGGACACACCTATGGTAACTGATAAAAAGTTGACCTTAGATGAAAATGGTAAGTCCGTAGATGAGACTACATATCGAGCTATGATTGGTTCTTTATTATATTTAACTGCAAGTAGACCTGACATCATGTTCAGCGTATGTGTCTGTGCTAGATTTTAATCATTTCCTAAAGAGTCACATATAATTGCAGTTAAACGTATCTTGAGATATTTAATTGGTACATCTAATTTATATTTGTGGTATCCACTTGAGTGTAATTTCGATCTAGTAGGATATTCAGATGCAGATTATGCAGGATGTTCTTTAGATAGAAAAAGTACCTCTGGATTTGCTACGTTTGTTGGACCATGCATAATTACGTGGGGCTCAAAGAAGCAAAATTCGGTTGCGTTATCTACTGCAGAAGCCGAATATATCGCTGCAGGACTGGTATGTTCCCAACTACTTTGGTTAAAGCAACAACTATGTTCCCAACAGTGTTAATATTGGTTGTATGCCTGTATTTTGTGATAATACGAGTGCTATTGTTATTTCTAAGAACCCAGCTCAGCATTCTCGTACTAAGCATATAGACATTAGACATCATTTTTTACGTGACCATGTAGAAAAGGGTAACATTAAACTCGAATGTTGTAGTACTGAAAATCAATGGGCTGACATTTTAACAAAGGCGTTAGCGAGAAGACGTTTTGAGATTTTGCGGTTGGAAATTGGTTTAATCAGTAGCAATTAAATTCGTCATATCTATTTTGTGAACTTGCATGACTGGTTAGAATAAGACGAGATTGTATGACTGTGTCCGCATATTTCTTTGCTAGTATATTTGTGTTTGATATAATATATTTTACGTGAGTATCTTGCATATTAAGTGTTTTATGGAAATTGAATTATGAACCACATATTTGCCAAAAACCTATCTTATTCACCTTCCTAATTGAACCAAAATTCTACCCAAGTAACCTATTTGACCGAAAATTCTCACCCAACTACCTTACCATATCTTTTTATTTACCTAATCCTATCCTTACCATATCTCCAAAATTAATTACCTTAGATTCATTTTCCTACCCAAATTCAAAAACAAAAAAAAAATAAAATAAAAAGGAAAGTGGACTCTAGGAGCCGGCACCCATGTGCCAAGCACAAAAACTCAATACCTAATATTACTTTTCATAATTACCTACTCCTATCACTATCAATACACATCACCATCAAAACAACTCTCCAAACTTTCTTCTTTTCTCTCCTTCTCACGGCACCACCATCAACAACAATAAAAAAATTTACCCAACAATTTCAAGCTTCAACAATGGCTTCCACAAGATCAAAAATTACCAAAAACCCAAACTTCAAAACTCCAAAACTCCAAAACCTAGCATTCCCACTAATCTTTCTCCTAACCCAAAACAAAAAACACCAAATATGACCCAAACCGAGTCGGGTTCGGTTCTTGAGGGTACTAAGAGAAGAAGATTAAATAAGGAAAGACTAGAGTTCAAGAAGAAGCAATGACGGATTCCGTTGGCACGGTTCCCGAGGAGAACCCATGGACACTGTTTTGTGATTTTTCGCCTCAAGAGACGGCATCCGGGCTTGACAAGCTTCGTTTGACAAAAGATGAACGAAAGTTAGTCAAGCGGGTTGCTAAGTACGGTATTCATGGAGGTCGTAACTATCCGAAAGCATGGTGTGAAAAATATGAGGCTTTGAGATTTTTTAACGACTTTCTAAATTTTCAAGAATGGGAAACCGTGTCACGTTTTTCGGGTCCAGTTTATCCTATTGAGGTAATTCAGTTTTTCGCTTCTGTTTCCTTAACTTCTGGAGTGTTGAATGCCGTTGTTAATGGCCGACCAGTTTCGGTCACCATGGCTGACTTTTGTACTCTGTTTTTGGTTCCTGATGATGGAATCAAAATTGACCCGAGTAAGTCATGGGACGAACTGTCGGACCCGGCTAAGTTGGAGGTGAAAAGGTATTTTGATGATGGGGCTACCTTGTCTAGTTGTGTGTTGGCGAGAATGTGTCCCCAAAATTGAAATTTATGTTGAATTTTTATGGAACACGGTTATTCCGCGTCGGGGAGGACAGGTTAAAATTGCTTGCTATGAGATGATGGTTGTGAAAAAATGGTTGGAGGGTAACCGGGTCAATCTTGCCTTCCTTGTCTTTTCCATTCGGCCATTTTTGGCTCTTTATACTCTTATCCATTCGGCCCATTTGGCACTAACAATATTTCTTGCGGTTTGTAGTTTTTATTGACATTTGATATTTGATTTTGATTGATATATATCGTTTAGTATTGCGTATTTTGCATATCTATTTCTTGCCTTGGAGTAGGTTATTCTAGTCATTTTATATCCTTGTTCTTGTCTTTTCAATGATGCCAAGAGGGGGAAGAAATGATATGATTTGAGTCTTTTGCTTAAGCTTGCTCCTTGTCAAGACTCGTTATCTCTTAAAGTCTTTCAAGTTATAACTTTGGCTAAGTTGTTATGTTCTTGCAATCAAATTTCCTATAACTTTGGGAGTGTTTTGTTGAGGGGAAACCATACTTAGTTACAATGTTAAGAGGAAATCATAAGAGAATTGTCATCATCAAAAAGGGGGAATTTGTTGGACCAATTTTATAGTTTTGATAATGACATGTGTGATAAGTGAATATTTGAATGAATTTAACCCCCAATTTAGCTCGGTTTTGTATGTCATTTGTGCTTTGTTAAGCCATTTTGTGAGCTAATATCGTCTTCTAGGCGAATTCCTATGTTCTAATGATCGGGTTGTCGCGTACCCTAATCAAAGATAAATAACCTAGACTAGGCTAACAACAAATTAATGTAATTAGGGAAGTAAGGGGTCGATGTGACAAGCCTCGCGAATGCGGAAATATAAAACAAACAAGCATGTGAATTATATAGCGGAAATATGAAGTTTTAAAAAACCTTTATACATGCAAGGAAAGAATACGAGGAGTGTCAAATATTACAAACTAAAGTACGAATTATACTACATTAAGAGACGAAGTCTCTCCAAAAAGTTAACAAGTAAAAGTGTTTACCAAACAAGCTAAAATCGTCTAGAGGTGTTTTAATCCAGGGACAACGCCCGCTAGCTCACACCCGAACCCAAAATACCACAAGCAAAAAGCCATCCAATCAAGCAACCTGTTCATCCATGAAAAAACATGAACGCCACAGTCAGTTGTAACACCCGGAAATGTACCCTATTTTTCTAGTAGAAATATTTTACGAAATCTTTTCAGCAAATTTAAGTTTTAAATTAGCTTTTTATGTTTCGAGTCGAATTTAGAAGTTCCGAGTTCGTTTTTGGAATTTCCGCGAGATTTCATGAAAATCCTGTCTTAAGTCAAGTTTGACTTTTCTTGACTTTTGAGTCGAGTTTGACTTTCTTGACTTTGGAAACCGTCTTTGACTTTTTCCTTCATAACTCACACAACTCCCTCCTTAACCTAAATTTCATTCAACACAAAATCAAACACAAATATCTTCCTCCTTAAGAAATCTCAAATTTCCCTCTTTGATATCGATCTTTGATTCATCGTAACTTCTTCGTTACTCGATAGAATTTACGTAAGTTCGTCTTATTCTTCTTCCCTTACCTTCCTCTATCCGTATTGATAATAAAATTATCGTCTTTCTCGCTTTTCAAGCTTTCCGTCTTTCTCAAGATGAACTTTATTCATCTTTTTACGATCTATTTGTAGGTGGTGACCTCCAAGATCCCGACAAAGACTATTTCCTTATAGAAGAGGAGCTTGACGATTAGTAGAGACGCTTAAAGGTAACGGTGAAGGGTTACTCGGTATCATTTACGTGTTTTATGTGATTTCTAGGATAGAAACCATGTTTTGATTATAGTTAGTAGGCTTATGACTTGTATTATTGTTGATGGATGTTGTTTATTGAGTATTCACATGAGAATTAATGAATTAGAATGATAGTCGATAATTATCAAAAGTCGATCCTTGGTGAAACAAGGCATTTTCGTGTACTAGGGACCCCAGCCGGTCGACCGGCAGCCGGTCAGACCACCGGCTGGGGCAGTGGTTGTATATTGTTGTTGTTACGTTGAAGTTTAAGCATGAGTTAGGTCTCAGCCGGTCGACCGGCAGCCGGTCAGACCACCGGCTGAGACACCCCTCTTTTCCCTTTGATTTTCCATAATGCCTTTGGTCCCAGCCGGTTGACCGGCAGCCGGTAAGCCTGACCGGCTGGGACATGCTGTTGTTTCAATGTGGTTTTTCTTATGACTCTTGGCCTGAGCCGGTAGACCGGCAGCCGGTCAGCCTGACCGGCTGGCTCCTGCTGGACATTGTTTGTGATTTTGTTTACGGTTTTCATTTATGATAATTCTAATCGTTCGTTTATCGTATAATTTTACGTAGCGACTTATAATGTTATTGTTTTGAATATATGACATTTTATTCGCTTGTCTTGTGCTTTGTACTCTCATTCCCTTGGCTACCTTGGCTACCTTCCCGTTCGTAAGGCTGGAATGTCGGAACGGAGAGGTATCCTACTGCTTAATTGCATGTGTAGTGGGCATACGACGACGTTGTTGGGAGTTGAACGCTATGCGTTGATCGACCCGGCCGTCAAATGTTGTGTACTTGCGAGGTGGTGTTATTTGCATGTAGCGTACCGCTTGTTATGAGGCTTGAGCTCTTTTCCGCCTCTTTCGTGAATTGATCTACCGAATTTGGGGTACTCGGCGTCTATGATTGACCGAGTCTTGGATGCGAAACGTTTATCGCATGTCGAATCGGAACACGTTATTCCGAGAGTCTGGCCAGGTTTAGACTAGGACCGTATTATTATCGTCGTCCTACCGGAGGAAATTAGTCTACATATACGAAATGTAGCATCGTGTATGAGTTCAGGGAAATGCGTGGATGCCTATTAATCATACTTGCCATGTACACGATGCTAGTGCGTTTCATTTACCGTGAGAGATGTCGTCTTGTGTCGTTCTTGAATGCGTGATTTCATGATATTGTTCATGGTCATTGCATGATTGGACACCGTCATGTCTTGGTTCGTGAGTGGATGATAATATGTTGGATTTAATGTGATCATCGCATGACTTGACTTGGTTTGTCTGTCGAGTCTCAATCTTATCAATCTTATACCGCTAACGGTGAGATGCAAGCCCTAGTGAGCGTATTCGGTTGCCTAAGAGTGTCTTTCCCCGAGTCTTTGAATAACATGATGGTTTCGGATTTGATTTCCATATGATCTTATCATTATATATTGGATTGCCTATCTTTTCTTATCGTAACTCACATGGATATCTATATATGCATGATTTTACCTTTGTGTTTCCTTATATGTACGTTAAAGGTGATATGGCTGGGAGAACCCGGAGTTACTCCCCACTGACTGTGGCGTTCATGTTTTTCATGAATGAACATGTTGCTTGCTTGGATGCCTTTTTGGATATGATGTTTTGGGGTTCGGGTGTGAGCTAGCGGGCGTTGTCCCTGGAAGTTTCACCTCTAGACGATAGTAGCTAGTTTTGTTAAACACTTGTTCTTTGCTAACATTTAAGAGACCCCGTCTCTTGGTTGTATTTACGTATTCAGTTTGTAACATTTTGACACACCTCGTGTTATATATCTTGCATGTTTAAAGGTTTTTAAAATACCGTATTTCCGCATATCATTTCACATGCTTGTATGTTTTATCTTTCCTCATTCGCGAGGGTTGTCACAGTTGGTATCAGAGCTTTGATCGCTCCCGACGCACACACGTGAACCCTAACTTAAACTCACTTGACC
>JAIUZE010011877.1:0-42028 GCA_022085475.1 Heliosperma pusillum | reverse complement strand
TGTAGTAGAAATAGTTGTGAAGTAGGGATGTCGATCTCAGGGACGGTTGTTGCTTAGAAATGATCTAAAGTCTACTAAAGTCTCTTGCAAGTCACAAGTAATTATGGGTTTTGGGTTTGTTGACTAAACTAAGGTAACAACAATTAAAAACAATTAAAAACGACAAAAGAAGTCTAAGACGAGAAAGATAATCAAGTAAGAATCAATAAAAGGAAGGTCTAGGATTGATGGGTTCAAATGGGTAATTCGGGTTCTAGTGAGTCGGGTTCATAGTTGATGGGTAGTCAAACTTGGGCGCGGTGGATTGAGACTCTCGAACTTACAATCCCTCCCATATACCGAACCAAGCTAGCTCTCGCGTACACACGGTCGATACACCAACTATATGCAAATCCTAACATATTCCGAGGCTATCGATCTTACGGAAATGTACGATAAACATGAATCATGCAAGATTGTCAAACAAGCATTTCATCAAACATATAGTATGCAAAAGTTGGAAGAAAGACAATTAATCAACAATTTAAACCCGACTAACAAAGATTAACCCTCATTAAAACCCATTATCCCCCACTAATCCTAGATAGAACACTACTCACTCATATTCAAAGGGAAATTAACATTCACTAAAAATTGCATAAGGAAAACAACAACAACATTAAACATTTCCTAATTAACAATAAGTAGATAACAATAATTGAGACGAAAACTTAATTAAAAGCAAGAGTAAGTAGAGAAATTATACCAACTTGGAGAAAGATTAGAACTTTGATATAAATACCAAGATTTCGTCACAAATCTTTGGAGATAACCCAAGTTCATACACTAAACCAAGTCGAAATCACTAATTAACCGACTAATTTGCTTAATTAGGAAAGATTAATACAAGATTAAATACTAATTATATGAAAGTTTCAGATCTAGGGTTTCGTGCCCTTTAATTACATAAGAGGGTCTATATATAGGTTTACAAAATGAAGGAAAGATGGGCCTCGAGAAGCTTCATGGACTGACAAAGTCACGACCGTGAAATGGGTTTCACGGTCGTGAAAGACGTCTCACGACCGTGAAACTCCATTTCACGGTCGTGAAGGAGTTGGCAGAGCAAGGTCACGTTTCACTGATAAGTCACGACCGTGAAGTTCATTTCACGACCGTGACATAGGTTTCACGACCGTGAAATGGGGTTTCACGGTCGTGAGATCAATCCCACGATTTTCTTCCTTTTTGGCAAAGCATCTCACGACCGTGAGATGCATTTCACGACCGTGAGATGCTCATCCTCCTTCTTCCTTCGCTTGACTTTGTTGTTTCCTTCTCGGTTCCGCTTGCCTTGACTCGGGAGGGCTTTGGCGCGTCGAGTAGGGCCCCCAAGGGTATGTGGGGCCCCCAAGGTGTGCCGTGGGTCCTCCGAATGATTCACCTTCTTCTTTGTTGATCAAAAGTAGGTAGAAATCGCCCCAATTGACGGTTTACCTACAAAAGCACGATAAAAGCGAGAAATATGCTAGAAGAAGGTAAAACACGTGGAAACGCTCCTAGGGAGCGTTAAAGGCAAACAAAACGAGATGAAAAGGGGTGGAAATGTGGGGTGAAATGACACTATATCAATAACGAGTTATTCAAAATAGTGTTGATTTATCACTGGAACAGTGGAATATGATTGGAAAATGATTGGTAATAGCATTATCCTTTGGCCTGTGATTCAAAACCGGAAATAACCCGATTCAAAACCACTCAACATGAAAATGACCCGACAAAACATAACTTTAATTGAACAAAAAAGACTCAAAATGACCTTTTGTCTCTTATTCTTTGACCCGAAAATGACCCGATCCGAAATAACCCGATTCAAAACCACTCAACCCCGAAAATGACCCGACAAAACATAACTTTAATTGAACCAAAAAGACTTAAAATGACCTTTAGTCTCTTATTCTTTGACCCGGAAATGACCCGACCCGAAATAACCCGACCCAGATGACCCGAAACGGACCCGACAACAAACCCGGAAAAAAACCGAAACCCGAAATGACCCGACCCGACCCGAATTAACCCGAAATCAACGAGAGACCCGAACTAACCCGACCTGAACTGGCCCAACCCGAACCCGACCCGATTAACCCGTTTGCCAAATCTAGCCAAGTCCCAACCTTTTTTGATTTCTCCCTTACTGCTACATCTTATTTCTAGTCTACTGCTACATCCTCCCTTAGCAACCCAAACCCAACCTTTAAGCCAACGATGCGGCGATGCCCATAATCATGCATCTCGTCTTGACCCGGCATTTTAGCCACACCTACGTACAAGACGATTTCTAAATTAGATCACCAGAAGTGATGCTCATGAATTGGGTTCAAATTCCGTTATTCTTACTCCCTCTGCTAGAAAAAAAAAGGTAAAATATAAAAAATAAATAGAAACTGACATTTTCAATTGAGACTCACTGATTTCTTGGTAAACCCTCTATTCCCTGATAAACCCTAATACACTGCAAAATTATCCCCAAATCCATCCCTCCTTTCATTGAATCCGATCATAAACTACCCTTCATCTGGGTTCATGACCATGCAGGTATTACTTATTCATTTTATATTATGCTTTCTTCAGTTTTAAATTTATTTGGGTAAAATTCTGCTTCTTAATTCTTGTTCCAATGAATATCAGTGTTTTCTCAACAAATCACAAGTATGGTATTACTGCATTCTACTTTTTAATTATTGTATATCATACAATTATCTAAAGTAAAGGGTGTACTGATTTATGGGTGGTCAATTGAATTAAGTGGGTGTTGTAATGTATGCTAATTCTTTTAGGGCAGTGTTAATGTCACTCGGAAATCCCAAGTGTCGCTCAATTTTGTGAGTGTATGGTTAAATTAATGTAAAAAAGTGCTCTGCTTTTATGGGGCGGTCTCATGATAAGCTTATCGTAATGTGTGTATATGACATTTCGTGTCTATCTCTCAAACATATTAATAGTGACTTAAAAGAATGGTCTTTTTATTTAATAAGATAAGAAAGATGGTGTTTTATGTGTCTGAAGGCGTCTCTGTTAACAGTTTGAGCAAGATTAATGCTCTGATTTCCGATTGTTTGACTGGTGGAGACGTTGAAGCCGGGAAATAGCATCTTGGGAATGAACTGTTACAAAAAATGTTAGTGGCTTATAGTATGCTATCAAGGACTCAGCTTCGAAAGTTCAATTCTTTGGCAAAGCAAGTTGCTGTTGTTTCACAGCTACCCGGCTTTAAATCATTTACAACCACCAAACATCCGCAAAGTTTGAATTTTTCCAACTCTATTGAAAAAACCCATTACAGAAAAAAGATTTCACTTGCCAATCTCTTCCAAAGATATGGGTTTCCATCTTCCGTACTTTATGATTTTATAGCCAAGAACAATTTTTTGTTGAATTCAGATGTTTCAGAAGTTGAACAATCTTTGGGAGTATTGTTGTATTCATTCAAGTTACCGCAGAAGTCAATCGCTTCATTAGTATGTGATTGTCCAAGTGTTCTAGACTTGAAATTTCTGAAGAAATGGGAAGTCAGTATTTTGAAATCGGGATTATTTGCTAGTTTTCCTCGTGCGGTCAAGAGTGTTCTTGAGATTTCTAGAAGGTTCGAGATTGACCCAGAAAGGTTTTCTAGTTGTGTTAAGGTGATGAAAGGCTTAGGGTTTAGTGATAGGACCATAAATAGGGTTTTCGAGGAGTTTCCTGGAGTAGTGATGATGAATGAGCCTGGACTTGAGGAAAAAGTTGTATTTTGGACCTTGCAAGGAATGGAAAGAGAAGATATTGATAAGATTTATTATTTATTTCCAATAGTTCTAGAATATGGAATAGATAATAGGTTGAAGCCTTTGTTGAATGAGTTAATGGACTTAGGCTTTGGGAGGCGTTTGGTGAGAGAGGCGATCATTAAAGAACCGAGAATCCTTTGTTTTGAGGTTGGGGAGCTCCGGTGGTATTTGGAGCTTCTCCGAAAATTGAGATGTCGAGATTCAATCAAAGAGAAGATATTTGACAAAGGTGAGTTGAAGGCTGCTTTTGCTGTAAAGCTGAGAATTGAATGCTTATGTGAGTATGGATTGACCCGAAGAGATGCTTTGAACATATTGAAACGAGAACCAAGAGCAATGATATATGACATTGAGGACATTAAAAAAAAGGTGCAGTTCATATTGGAGAAGATGAAATTTACAGTTGATAGTTTGATAGATGTTCCTGAATATCTGGGAGTCAATTTCGATAAACAGATTGTTCCTAGATACAATGTGATAGAGTATTTGAGATCAAGAGATGGACTTGGTTTTGAGATGAGATTGAGGGATATTATAAAACCAACGAGACTTAAATTCTACAACCTATACGTTAAGCCTTATCCGGAATGCGAGAAGTTGTATGGTAGGTTTTCCGAGTATAATGACACAAAGAGTCGTCATCCCATAGGTCTATGGAAATGCTTCAAACCTCCAAAACACCCGGAATCTAAGGACGATGTGAAGAACTTGAGGTCATTCACAGAATCATTATTTTGATGAAGCAGCCTGAATAGTACATGTTCGTCACAACGTTTGTCATATGACTTTCATCTAGTGTTCCGGAGGTTGGCTCCTACCTGAAGCCGGATAATTTTTTTCGCTATCCAAGCTGAAGCATTGTTTGAGAGTTGTTAATGGTCAGCAAGCTTAAGCATATGATATTCACTGTCAGCAGGTTTTACTACCAAAGCCACTTATCAGAAGCTAGATCAATGTATATATGAATTAACAAAAAGGTATGCTCATTTGTGCATAAACTAAGTTTGCACTTTAATATTTGCGTGTAATGGGCTTGCTGATTGAGTTAATGACGTTGCTCTACCCATTGTAACTTGATTTAGAGTTCAGAAAATCTGGTTCGTTAGACACTCTGACCATTAAACATCATCAGATCTTCTCAAAAGTTTTCAGGAAAGAGATGTTGAAATGTCTTGTATTTCATTGTTGCAACTTCTTCTGTAATTCTTGCCACTGGCTAGCAGTCTGAATTACCTGTTCGTGCAAGTGTATTTCGTTCTAGAAAGAAATTTCCAAGTCTGAACGCAAAAACATTTTCTTGTAGTTCATATCTGTCAAATCCTTTTTTTGTTACATCTATGGGACTCGATTAAAAAAATCTCATTGTCACTGACCACCTGGAAACCTTATCTCAAGCATTTGGGTTTGTTCTCTTAAAGAATTGTATCTTAAATCAGCACTCTTATTTCGACTGAATCTTCTATGGAGCAGTTAAAGAATAAAGATAGCATACTCCTTTCTTTCAATGCAGATGTATGTGAAGATAAGTCTAATACTCTGTGGCTCAAGCTGTCAAATAATAAGTCAGAAATGTTTTCATCATTATAATTAATAAAAAAACTCATCTGTACAAAGTTCATGACTAACAAATTTACTTTTTTTTTTCCTAAACAAAATCCCGACAGTTTAGTCATTGACGAGAAAAGGCTAGCTCCTAAGGTTGTTAGCGGTTGTTACCTGCTGCTTGGGATTGGATTCTGCCTTTACATTTGTTCTACTTTGCCTCCCGTTGAACGGAAAAAAATGTAAAAAGGCGGAGGATAGAAGTAGAGGGAGTTATGCTACCTGCCTGATGCTATTACCGTTTGACAGTTTTATTGCCTCACATATAAGGTGGATGTTGCATCTAGCAGTCTAGCACCAAAAGACTTCTGCAAGAATCCTGTAACCTTTTGGAAAAGATGAATGATGGACAACTAAAATGAAGACCTTGTGTAGTTAACTAGTTTTTACTCAAAATACTGATTAGTATGGAATGACATCGGTTCTTTGTCGAACACGTTGTATGGTGTAAGGTTAGAGCATATCACTATCAGAAAAGGGAATATGGTGAGTGGTAGAAGGGCTTATTTGTGTGATTTTCTGAGAATTTGTGATTAATGTTTTTTACCCATTACAATAGTTTTGTTTTGCATGAAAATGTTGTCAGATTGCCTATTGTTTTGTTTTGATGTTGACTGTAGTGTATATAAACATACGCTTTACTTGCAATATTTTTTTTTAATAATGTCTATTGTCTATACATATGATGAAGGTGAACAAGAACGCCAAAAGACGACATTGTGGAGACATCTGTGCATTTGAATTCTGATTTGGTGTAGCAAATCCCATAACTGATGTGATTCCTGTGGCTGGTCAGACTGGTCTCATAGTTGATGCGACTTTGTGTAGCTGATCCAACCAGGCATACAACGTTGTGTGCTTGCTCAAGATTTCCGTTCTTGGCTGTTTGGTGAAATATTGAAATGTTTGTAATTTAAGATTCCAGCTAACAGATTAGTTAGGAATTCGGATTGATCATTGTATCCGAGGTGTTACTATTAACTTATTTATCTATCTAAAAGTTATGTACAGGACATGAGTAGTTACCGTTGCCAAGTTAGTATGAATTGTTCTATCGTATGCATCAATCAGTGCTTCCTGCTCTCGTGACATGTTGATAAGTTCATGTTTGATTAGTATCCTATTTGAAGTATTTCATTGATTCCGCACTTAATTACTCTCTCCGCATATTGATCAGTAATCATCCTGTCTACGCCCATCGTGAATCCCTTTTTTTGTACCAGATCAATACTCAGGCCAATGATGCTGATCATTGATGCCCATGGCGTGCATTACACTAACATGAAGATCATTTATGCACATAGCAGGGCCAATGCACATAGCAGGGCCATTCACGCACATACGTGTCTAGGATGAATCGATATCTTACTACAGTTACTAGTGTTTATTTCAAAATTTAATCGTTTTCTTTTGGCAATTCAGATTAGCATGATTCATGGCAAATCAAATACGAGTAATAATTGAATCAAAACAAGTACTCCGTATTATTTAACGACTGTACAACCCCAAAGTCGTGTAGCACATCAGTAGCAAGTTAGCAACTAAGCATGTATAAGGTCCCGAATTGGAGAAGTTCCATAGTTAACATACAATTGACTTGATTTTCGGGTTTTTTGTTGTTTATACAGGAAACGTCTAAAAAAAAGACCTAGGCTAATCTCAGATCCCTAGATTAATGTGGTTGGAGTTTGCCCCCAACAGACAATCCCAAATAGCTTAAAAAGCTATGCCAAAAATCTTTCCAGGAAGTCACAGGTCTCTCATTTTCTGAAATTCTGTGAACGTTTCTTACAAAAATCAGAAGAGAATTTGTAATCTGATGCAGAAAGAAATTTGCTCATGAAAAACAGTTCTACATCATCTGCAAATATTTGGAGTAAAATTGTATCTTTTTCAGTCAATTTCTCCTTCCTCGACGTCATTTGGTGCATGATTTGGTCCACTATGAGGGGCCTCAACTTCTTCCTCGTCTTCATCATCATCTTTCCGGTATAATCCGAGTTGCTCTAATGGGTTACTATTACCACGAAATCTGAAGCTTCCCAGGCCCCCATCTGGAGAGTCAACAGGGCTTGCATTCCCGATTAAACTTGATATATCATCGGCAGGAGCAGAACTGAGCAACTTGAGATCTTCCATAAACTGACAATTTTCATTAATATCTACTGTTTTCTCCATCTGTAAAATCAAATAGAACAGGAGTAAAGCACTACGAGGAAAACAAACAAAATAGCAGGAATCCTATTTCCTGGTAGTCTTGAATGATGCAACAACTAGGAATCTATTAAGAGGAGACATTGTCCTTTATTGCTATTACACCTGATCCAACCTAAATGCCGTGAACCGGGTTGACCGCGAACCTAAATAGGATCCAAACCTGAATAGTCCGACAAAAAAACTACCTGATCTGAAAATGACCTTACCCAAAACGATTAGAAATAACCTATTTGAAACAAAACCTTAATATTTACAGCTAGAAAGTGTAGAAACCACCCGATGACCCATAAAGGCCGTAACTGCCTGACTGACGGTACCTCAAAAATGATCACCTCCATTGAATCTAAAATGACCCAAACCTGTAATGGCCCACACAGAAATGTAGAACCTCCCAAATGACCTTTTGTCTCGTCTAAATTTGCTCTAGTTTTTTTTCTCTTGAGAAAAAAAACCAATTCTTAGCAAATTATTTCTTCAAATGAAAAAAGCGTTGATAGTCCACGTAAACATCTCACCTTTTGCAAAGCCAAACGTGCAGCCTCCCTCTCCAATTCTCTCTTCCTTTTGGCTTCAGCAGCAGCTTCTGCTTCTGCTTTCCTCCTTGCATCTTCTGCTGCCTTGGCTTCTGCTTGCAGTCTCGCCTTTTCTATTGACCAAAAAGCTAGTAGCTTAGAAATAGAAGGTTTAGATGAGAAGAGCATAATTTGATCAAACAGTGAATATCAAGCCCTATACAACCTTCTCTTTGCCTTCTTTCAAGCTCTTCCCTTTCCAGGCGTAATCTCTCTGGATCACGCTTTTCACCCTGAAAAGTATATAGTTCATGTTACTAAATTGATGAAATAATATCACACCATGATAGATAATTCAGGCAAATCTATAAACCTTATCAAGAGTCTTCTCTTGCGCTTTAAGAATTGTATCGGCAAATCGGCTTCTCAACAAAGCAGCACGGTACAGCTTGTCTGGGGAGACTTGCCTCTCAGAAGCAGTGCTCTCCCCTCCTAACATGTTTCAGCTCAAGGTGTAAGACAGCAGCCAAAGCTAATAGCAGTCCTCTGATCATTATTTATTCCGTTCTTACCCTCTTTATTAAGCTCCACCTCGACTGATGGGGGCTTGGTATGAGACGTCTTTTCCACTTTACCTAAGATGTTCCCGGATTCTGGCGAACATAACAAATAAAACAATTAGAGTTTAATCAGAAAGGAAACAAATTTTTCACCAGAAAACTACTATAAAAAAAGCCATCAAATACTAATTTGGAGTTGGCTGGTGTGACTCGTTATATGGACATGCGGAATAGCCAGTGTGAGATGAGAAAACAGTGAAGTTGAGAGCAGAAAACAGACAATAAGACAAAGCACGACAAAGGAAGAAGAGGAAAATACAAAAACAACCGAAAATACATTTTAAATAGACCTAAAAAAATAATAAATAAATGAAAGAACACGACTAAAGAAAAATCATCAAACAAGCCATAGATACTCATCAGCTAGCAGACTACATAGATCAATCAAAGAAAATATGCAGGGTTTGGATAACTCACGGTCCCTGCCAAGCTCCTGTGGTACACTGTTACAGTGCTGGTCCACATTTGGTTTAGAATCCAATGTTCCCTGCCAAAAACGAAGCTTTGTGAGGCATTAAATTAAGTTGTAGACTTGCCGAAGCTATCCTCCACTTATCACAGGTTGGTCATTTGTTTATTTTACTAAAGTAAGAAAAATCATAACAATTTAGACATGACAGAATGCCTATATAGATACAAATCATGAAGTGCAGCAAAGCATGTAAATTAAAAGGCGCCACTATTGCCACGCCCCATGGGGTAATACACGGACCCACTGGTGGTCACGCATGTATTACTCCCATGATGCTACCTGTAAGAATGTCCTCTTTGTGTGTATTATTTTATTAACAAGACCAGAAAAATACAAAAAACAAAATGAAAAAGTTTCAGAAAGATTCATAGACATACAATGTTGAGAATATATAGAGATTGTAAAAAATTTGGATTGCAAAAAATTCATCAAATAAATCACCGTCGGAAAACCAGATTTTTTAGAAACTAACAGATCTACAGGAGATTTCAGAAAAATATAGCAAACGAAACCACACCAAGAAAAAATAATGTACACTACTACACATTCTCGGATCAATACCTGCAACTTGTCACGAGGTGGCAAAGCTTTTTCACCTTCTGATTCACTACTTGAACTATCTGAATCTGATAAAAAGACATGAAAGACAACAAACACATTTCAGTATGACCCAACATAAAAAAAAAAAACAATCAAACGATATCTTTATTAGAAGAAAATATCATCACCTAGCAGGAAGAAGCAAAAGAGAGAAAATAGGGATTTATATCACGCCTCATACAAGAAAAGATAATACCTTCAGATCACGCTAATTAGAACAAGAGAAATTTACATAACATGCTTGTTCTCCAATTGCCAAATTTTAAAGCAAGGATATGTAGAAAGTCCCAGGATCTTCCCATAAACTGTTCTTTAGGTTCACGGCTTACAAAATTCACCAATTCATTAGAGTGCCCCAACAACTACTTGTAGGTACTCATACATTATCAGTTCAAGATAGCAATATATTATACTTAAAAATTTGTTGCTGTCTTATTTCTTTTACAAAATATTGACTGCTTATGAAGTTATGGGGGAAGAACTAATGGAGCTCCATAGTGCAAAACAATATACAAGATAAACAACTTGTCTAAGGTGAGGCTGATGCTGATGGGATTAATTTAAGGCCAAGGTAGAAACTTGTAAGGATTTTAACTTCAAACATTTAGAGCACAGACTAACCGCAATTGCAGGATTGTGTTGACCAGATCAAAAAGAAAATCACAGAAGGTATAATACCCCGAAGCTCAATAAATCACATTTATATGTTCATAAGAAAGGATGTAGCCGCGCAAAACAAAGGTCTCAAATCCATCACAAAGACACATAAGGGCCAATAGTTCATGTTCTTTCTCTTTGCCTGATAATTGGAGATAAGGCCAGCCCTGAAGAGCTTTACGAAGGATCACCCACAAACCTTAACTCCTTTCAGTGTCTCATCATAAGACCTCATATTACCCAATTTTGTAATTTTTGAGGAAAAAAACAAGCATGTTGCCGGCAACTTGAATGATGGCATTTCATGCTTCTGAAAGCAACAAGATATTAACATGGATTTAGTAAATAAGACCATTCTGCCAAAAGGTGCCTCTAAGAATTCCGAGCTCATGTAATCAGACATGTTTACGTCAAACTCTCCAAGTATAAGACCTAGAGCTGAATGGTTTTTGAATCATAGCTTCGAATTCTTATATTGGATTATATTTTTCAGATCAAGAAAATTGTATTGTTTTTGAGCTAAAAGCCAAACAATACAATCTTGTGAAACTATAGTATAGAAAGTCTGAGATTTAACACAATTACATCTCAGTTGCCTATAACACAGAACTTCTGAAACGCATGATATCATCCTTTTTTTTAATAAATTGACACCGTCTTTTGAGTTTTAACTGATTTTGATCAATTATATGAGGCATTTACCCTTGGCGTATCAATTAGAATGCGCAAAAATTAATGCCACTGTCACTATTGAGAAATAAAACAGATTGTGGTTTTCATTCCATCTAAATTTCTGAAGTTCCATAAGTTGGGAGTCAGGTGGTTCAGAACCGACACTTAGGCTTTTCTTTTAGATTAGATTACATATTATAGTTTGACACTTAAGAACAAAAAGAAAAAAAAATTATTCCGCTCTAATTTCGTCTATAGGTGTCCGACCCCGTGCCTTTCTCGTGATGTCTTTTTGCACATAAGCATCTCCCCCTTGGCCCTTAATCGATATTTTATCAAAACCAAAATTATTGAAGTCCACGGGACATCACTCATACCCAGAGCTGAAGAGGAGATAAAGGTTTTCTATATATCACTTGCATTAAAAAAATAACAAGCAAGCAATTTAAGTCCTTGTCTACAAAAAGCTTCAGGAGGAGAGGGAGACACTATTCTCTTTCCATATTTTCCCCATCTTGGAAGGAGTAACCCAGTTTACTAAAAAAAATGGAAATTCCCCCCCTCCATATCCCTCAAGATTCATCCATCCAAATCGGGGGTAAATGAGACGTTATGATCCCAGGTATATCAATGTATATAAGAATTAAAGAGGATTTGATAGAATGACCAACCACTTGAAGATGAGCCGGAGGCACTGCTGGAGGGGCTACGATGATTGCCTCTATCATCTTTCTGGGCTGTGTCCTTCTCTATTTCTACAGGGGGAAAGCTTGAAACAGGATGGTCGTTACCCCCTATGTCAATATCCTCATCAACCGCATCATTGCCTAAGACAGAAAACACAGAAACATGAAGAGAAAGTTAGTAGCATATATTAACAGCCAGAGAGTTCCATTAGTTGCCAATTGTTTGTCATAAATAAGTAATAACCTTTGTCAGGTTGTATCGACGAATTGCTAAATCCTGACTCATCACGCAGCTGTAGGGAGAAAAACATCAAGGAAGTTCAGATACATATACAACATAATCTAATAAGTAATCAAGAACCGTGGATATGTCCCCAACTAAATAAACAAAGCATAAAGAAAGACAAAAACAGCTTGAGGAAAGTGACCCGCAAAAAAACACATAACACAAGAACTACCTCCATTTCACATGGTTCTGCTGCTCTACTCGGCTGCTGCTTCTTTCTCTCCAATAGGAAATCATCTAACAGCTTCCTCAGCTTGAAGAGAACATCGTCACTGAGTGCGTCAATATCAATCTCAATCTCATCCTCGCCAGCTTGCCCAGAGCTATTTTCCTTCAAGAAATCAATAATCCGATCGGGCAAATCGGCAAGTAATGCCTCCAATTCCATACTCAGCTTCTGCTTGTCCTCCTTAGTCATAACCCTCACGACAGGCGCCACCTTCTCCACATAGCTAACAGGTGGTGCAACCTTTTTTTTCTTTGCAGGTGGGATGTGATCTATAGCCACTTTATTTTGCATTGGTACATCCACCCTAGGATTCAACTGCGGTAAACCTTTATTCACCTCCATTTTTTTCTCGATTGCTTTCCATCTCTGCTCAAAATATTTACTCATTGCTTGAGCCATGATATGAACATCGTTTTTCGGTGGATTGTAAGTCATCGCATTGGAGAAGGTGAGTCTAACATCGGCAGCAAAACCTATCGGGCTCGCATATTCACTACCGGATAGCTTGGCCTTGATGGTGGAAAAATCCATAGGATGCTTAATTACATTGAAGTAATCAGGAATGTTTAACTTGACAACATCGACAGGTTCTTTGAAGACCCAACCAAGCTTATGGTTGTACATTTGATTCAAAAGATCTGAACATTGCTTCAACAAGTACGGACTAAAGGAGTTTGTATGCGCAGCTTGCCTCGGAGGCTCTATTGACCCCGGATACCCCTTATTCAAACGAGGACCATTACGTCCAGGAGAAAGTCGCTTTTTCCCCTGCGGGACCCGCTCAGGCACCCTGGGAGTATTCTCTAGTGGAGGCCTCCTCTGCCCATCGCTACAGCTTCGAATATCACTAGCCGGAGACACAACAACAGAACTCATAACAAGCGACATAACTCTCTTCTGCAAAACCCGGACTTCTTCAAGCTCCCTTTTTAGCCTAACCTCCAATTCCTTCCTCTCCTCCCTCGACATCTTTGAAAGCGAGAACACTTGAACCGGAACCCCAAATCGATTCCGACTATCCCCATTCAAACTAATACATTTCCTCTTCGGAGAACAAGAATCCTCTGAAAGCGTCATCTCCGTATCCACCCTCCCTGAGCTCCCAAACCCTTCCGATTCCGCCACCGCTTCAACAGCATGACAAAAATTCGGCATCAATTTACCCGGATTCCCCATCCCAAACTTCCTAGATTTCCCCATCATACCGATACCTGAACTCCTCTCCGTCAAATTCTTCACTTCTTTCCGCCCAATCATAGGCGGCTTAACCCTAATTCAAAACTTTTACCATCAAACCTAATTAAAACCAAATCTTTCAATTCCTACCCTAAATTAGGTCAAATTACAACTACACAATCGCAAAATAAACAATCTTCCACCCAATTTTCAACAAATCACAACAAAAACATCAAATTACAACAAAACAAAACAAAAAAAAGAGGGGAAATTAGGTACATACATAAAAATTGACCGTTGTTGAAGTGGATTGAATCGAATCGAAACGCATCGAGGTGTAATAAGCTAGAGTATCGAAGTTAATCAACTTGAAATTGAAAGAACAAATCTTTGACGAAAATAATTGAAGTTTTGGGGAATTAGGGTTTGAGCTTGAATGTCGGACGGCGGTGAAAAACCGACAAGAAAGAAAAAAGGAAAAGAGAAAAGACCGGCGTCGGAGTTCGGGAGGAGCGAGTTTGCGGAAAACCAAGAAAAAACTTAATTTCAAACTTTTTTTTTTATTTTGGGTTTTT
Source organism: Heliosperma pusillum (assembly GCA_022085475.1). Classification (NCBI taxonomy): domain Eukaryota; kingdom Viridiplantae; phylum Streptophyta; class Magnoliopsida; order Caryophyllales; family Caryophyllaceae; genus Heliosperma; species Heliosperma pusillum. Next base: position 27,918 of record JAIUZE010011877.1, on the reverse strand, counting down.
TTTTTTGGGAGGAGATTATTATGATGATTTTTTTTTTTTGGGTTATGTTATTATGTATGTTCGATTAGTCGGTCCATGAGTCATATATAAAATGGAAAATAATTTTGTTTATTAAATTTTTTTTTTTACTTTAGGAAAATCTTTTTTTTTTTTTTTAATAAGGTAAGGAAACTAGGTTGATCCTTTAGAATATGACCAACTCACCAACCTATCTCATGCTTTCGAATGAGCGAGGTGAGTTGAAGACTTGAAGTCATGTTGTAAAGGGAGATTTTGGGATTAATATCGTGTTTAGTTTTTTCTAAAATAATACTCCTTTTGGTCAATTTTTTGCATATTAATATTTAGGGTGTTTCAGTAAATTGTTTTTCTTTTTATATTAAAAAGTTTTGTATAAGTAATTTGATCGGATATTGTAATTTGTATGTAACTATGAAATTATGTCGGCTTTTGATTATTAACAAGTCACCCATCTTTCCCTTAAAATATCTGAATTACTTTTTCACATACGGATTTTACTCTTTCAGCTACACTTTTTCATTAACTTTCTATATCATACCCTTTTTTTCTAAACTTTAACAACTCAAGTCTTATACGGAGCATGTACTTTTTCCTCTAAATTTGAATATAATTGTGCTAAAAACTTGTCTGATTGATTATAATTCTCTAATTAGTAAACTAATTTTATTGTTTAGCAATTATTAATACTCCTATGTTTTTGTTGAAATCATTAGCGTTTATCAATTATTAAAATCAATATGTTTATTTGTTTATCGATTATTATCAATTAGGATTTATGGTTAGTGGAAGGCGTGGTGGTTACGGTGGAGGACAGTGGTTATGGGTAGTACGCAGTGGTGCATGGAGTGGTGCATGAGGGTTGTGCGCTGGTGAGGTTACCTGCGCGTGGAGGCTGTGGTGGTTTTCTATAGTCAGGAAATAAAGTTCAATCGGCTTTATAGTTGATAAAGATACAGCACACCAAAACTCGGAATGCATAAAAGTCATATTGCCATCATGTATGAAGTATAATGTATTTACTCATAAAATAGGAAATAGAGCTTTATAATAATCATTATAAATCATCATTTATAGAGGCATTTTGTCAATGACCAATCATATATCATCAGGTATGAACAAACAGAAGCACAGGAACAATTAAAATTTCTTTATCAACATATAACTTGTAGCCATATTATTCTAGTCGGAGAAAGGGGGCGCCTAGGTTGGCCGTAGCACGGATCGTCGGAGTAAGGTTGGACGGAGGGGGCAGCCGGATGGGGTGCCAGAGAAGAGAGAGTTGGGAAAAAATCAATTGACTGTCCGAGGAAAAAAAATAACAAGGATATAATTGTAAATGACGTATGTGAAAAAGTAAAATTCGTATGTGAAAAAGCACGTCCCTAAAATATACCCTTCGTCGTTTCACGTACTTGTCATTAGAGATGACAATGGGCCTAGAATCTTGCCCAGATCCGTGGATATGGATCTCATTTTTATGGACCCGACGGATGTGAGCCGAATATATGTGGGTTTGAGCCTATATCTTATCGTTAAGACTCATACCCTATTCATGGATCCATACTTTTTTTTACTAGATATATAAGAATAACTAAAGTTTAAAAAACCACGTTTTCTTATTTTTTTCATGTCATTTTAGTTATTTCACAGGTCATTAGCGGATTTATACTACAACATAATTTAAATATTCAATAAATAAAAAATAGTTTTTTCATAATCCAAATATTAACTTATATGTTAGTTTGCTACTTTGTCAATTGTAATGATAAAGTTTAACAGATTTGGTATCTATATAATCCAGTTAAATTCTAATGAGTTGTATGTTATTTTAATAACAACTTTACATTTAAAAGAATAATAATTTAATCAAACAAATTGAAAAAGTTCAGACAAGTACCAATAAGTCAAAAAAAAATATTTATTGGTCCGACTAACCATATGAGTTTCTGGTTACTAAACTAATACTCCCTCCGTTCACAATTATTTGTCCAGTTTTCTAAGGTGAAAAAATTAAAAAAAACATACTATTTAATGCGTTGAAACTCAAATTAGATAATATTGACAAATAATTACGAACAACTAAAAGTGGAATAATTGACAAATAATTGTGAACGGAGGGAGTACATACAAATCCATTTACATAGTTGCATATATGTTTAGGTAACCGATCAACTGAGTAGGGTCTCTTCGAATTGGGGTTATTTCAAGCTTACTATAGTTTGAGTCAGATCGGTTCATTGTAAATTTGGATAATTTTCGAATAAGTAATAATCAGGGGCGCACTCAGATTGTCGAATTATCCAAAAGCGCTGTTTGGTGAGCTTGCGTTTTGAGCGCCAAAAGCGTGCCCAACCGTGGCCAAGCCAAGGCTTTTTCACTCCTAAATAGCCCTAAAAAACGTAGTGCCTTCCTCGACAAAGACATGAAGAAACCTAGGTTACTTACAGCATGCCTAATTTGCTAAAAAAATGGTTTATATTTCTTTAGTTTAATTTTTAAAAAGTAGTTTTAAAAAACAAGAAGCATCACATTGCTGCTTTTTATTTTAATGGAAAAATGGGTAAATTTTGAGATTTTATTTTGAGCTTCTATAATAATGATGCGTTTAGCCAAAAACACTTTATAAATGTAGGCCGCACATACACTTAGTGATAATCACTATGCAACAATAAAAATTCAGAAGCAGATCACATTGAATCGGGTTAATTTAAAATACGAGTTAAGATCATAGTCGTGGTCCAATTAATTACTTCTAATAAAACTTCAATGACAAATTCTTGTTTGTGCCGGGACACTTTTCGTCACAAGCTTGTTATCCGGACAAAGTTGTAAGTGGAAGAGTAGATTGGCAAGTAAGTGGGAGAGGACTCGACGAGTTGTGAGAGGTCACGAGCCGTATGTGACGGTCACGAGCGAGACTTGGTGAACTATAAAAGTCCTTGACGCCTTGACGGAGCTTCCAATCAAACCATACTCGCTAGTTCGCTACCTAACAGTCACACCCTGCTACAACTTCAACCAACCTCCGTCACAACTTCCAATAATGGCCGCCGTAACTTCCGCCGCCGCCGCCGTTACAACCGCCGCGAAACTCGACAACTTCGCATTCGCTTCTCCTCTCTGCCGTCGATTCCTCCGTTTTTCTTCTCCCTCCCTTCGTCGTTCTCAATTTACACCGTTAACCTCCTCATTTCATTCTTCTGGTAATTAACTTTTACTCTCTAATCATTTTTTTTTCTGTTGTTATTAATTATTTAAGGATTTCTGTATGATCTTAAGCAGTGATATGAGTTTAGTAGATGAAAATACTGTTTTTGTTTGATAATTTTATTGTATGAGTTTCGATTTGTGATTGTTTTTGTTCGTATTGATTTGTAATTGAACATTCGTTTGATTTTTTTTTATCTTACTTGAAAATGTGATAGTTTGAGGCATTTGTAAATGATTATCTTTGTTTATATCAATTAGTAAATCCATCTTTGTTTGATTCTTATCTCAATTTAACGCGAAATTGTGTTATTTTTGAGTTTCTTGCAAACATCGTACATTTGATTCTTCATATTAATTAATAGATAGATGCACATTTGTTTGATTTTATCTCAATTTGTCGCAAAATTGTGCTGAGGTTGGGTTACATGCAACTGTCGTGAATGTTACGTTTTGATTCTCTTTGTTCACATTAGTAGATGTATCTTTGTTTGATTCTTATCTCAATTTGTCGCGAAATTGTGTTAATTTCGAGCTACTTGCAAATGTCATGAAATGTTACATTGTGATTCTCTGTGTTCATATTTGAGTATTAGATGCATCTATGTTTAATCTTTATCTCAATTTGTCTCGATTTGCGAAAATGTGTTAATTCTGAGTTACTTGCAAAGAGAGTGAAATGTTACTTTTCAAAGTCATAATTGTGTTCATGCTACATTGGAACTTGCTAGTAAGAATCTAGTCATGTGCTGTTTCTCCTCGATTCCTGATCATCCCCGAAGTATCAATGTTTTTTTTACTAGTCTGCAAATTTTCGGTTCAAATGGACTATAGTTATTATGTATATTGTATACCTTGGTGTGTCTCTCAGCTGGGTATATGGGAGGGGGAGAAATGAGACAAAGTAGGTAACTAGATATTCGATCTTTGTAGTCATTTTCTAAGAGAATGAGTTGTTAATGTGTAGATGTTTAATTGGTGGATGTCGTTTGCTATTACTAATCGAGTGACAGTGAGTTCATTGATAGACCGATAGACTATATCTAAATATTTAATGTAGTTAATTAACCTTCCTTGTTAAGGAAGTTGGTTGTTTTCTGTTGATTACACATCATCCATTTGTGATCATTATTGAAAAAAATAGTAATCGTAGTAGGCCAAGCTACCAGTGTGATAATGTATAGTTCTTGCTGAAGTTTTTTTTTTTTTCAATTTTTAAATTTCAATTGAAGCCACTGCCTCAGTTAGATAGGTGTAAGGTTCACTATATTCTGATCTCGACCCATTCAGCTATTGTTATAGGGTTTGCGGTGGTGGTGATTCCATTGTCAGTAATACATTTGTGTTGGTGGCTTTGAGATTTGAACTATTTTCAACATCAGTGGCGTAAGGTTATCTCATTCGGGTAACCTAAGGTTTAAACAAGTCATTAATGACGTTTTTCATCATAGTATAGGGCAAATTTAAATATTAAAGTTAGATATGACGATGAATTTTCACTTAGTTTTACAGAAATAATATTTTCTTATGCTTAAAACTTATAAGCATATTTTTGATGAAACTTTAGTGATTTTTACACTTTCGGTCACCGAAGTATGCATCTCTAAACTCTGGTCACCTTAGTGGAATAAGTGAAACCTCACGATGTCAAAGTGGAATTAGGCAAAACATCAGGGCACAAGAGAGAAAATATTCCTAATTCTAAAGGCCCTACAAATCAACTTAGTTCCCATTTTGGGTGAACGGACTAAATTTTTTGTCGTTATTGTTTTGTGTAATTTTACAGGCATTAAAGCTCAGGTTGCAACGGCTGAACCAGCTATTGTTGGTGCTCAACAAAATGTCGAATCCCCAGTTGTAATTGTCACAGGAGCTTCTAGGGGCATCGGAAAGGCAGTTGCTTTAGCATTGGGGAAGGCTGGCTGTAAGGTCTGTGTTTAATAATGATCGGTCTTTTGTATATTTGGTTCCGGCTCTGAATCGAGCTCAGTAATATGCTAATTCTGTGATCCTTCTTTGGGCAGATTTTATTTTCTTTATCTAAATCTATCTGACTATATAATTGCTACCTTTTTTTTTCAAGGAGGAAAAAAAATACATACTAATTTATTGCAGTATCCAAAATTCTGACCTTGACAATTACGAGCACCTAGTTATTTTCTCCAATAGCGCTGTTTGTAGAAAAAAAAATGTTTATTTTATTTTATTCTAGCACCTAGCTATTTTCTCTAAGGACCTAGCTATGCTCTAAATAAAGTGTAGGTGACTAATCTCATGTCCCCCTTTACTTTACCCCATCTTTCTTGCTTGCTATGAATGTACTTTATCTTAGTTTTAGCTTCCGAAGAGGCTAATTCTGAAGTCCCCATGGATAGTTTTCTTATTCTGGGGATAGTTTTCTTATTCTGTCCTTACCTTACCAGATAAATGAGAAGGGTTTGGACAAACACAATCTCCCGAGAATGAAAAGAAAACAAAAAATTTGATTATTGCTCCTACATTTTTGTTTTGTCTTGTAACTTAAAAACTGCATGGAGGTTAACAAGTCTTTTGTATCAAGTTCCACAAACATTGTTCTGGATGCAGGTTCTGGTAAACTATTCAAGGTCGTCAAAGGAAGCTGAAGAAGTATCAAAACAGGTTACTTCCTTGTCTTGCGGGTTTAGTATTATACTTGGTCAAATACCAATGTTTTATCTGATATTGGTCATGCATGTGCTCTTTGATACTAAGAATCTCTTTGTTGTTGTCTTGAATCATTGGTCCAGTTTTTTTTTAATTCTACTTTTGGAATGTTAAAGGTCTAGTAGGCCTATTATTGTGGCGTGTCTTTGTGCTGGATCCCGAAGGAATGCCTTTCTCTCTTTACAGTTCTGAGTCTCTGGCGTCCTGTTTGGAAGGAAAAAATTGTTGTTCAATATAAAAGAAAATTTTACCCCCTTCTCAATTTTCTGAAACTTGCAAAGTGACTACGGACATATTTACATTACCCTGTCAAACAACAGCTCATTATGGAGTTCAGTTTGTAAATTGAGCAGTTTTCCGTGTAAGTTTTCACTACTGGATTTGAAGTGCAGATGTCAATTCTCAAATCCAGTTCTGAACTGTTATAGTTTAATTTGTTCTTTTGAGAAGCTGAAAAGTAACAAATTTGTAAAGACATTTCTATTTTCATGCCAAACTAATGCAATACTTGGAGTTATGCCACAGTTGCTTTATTTTCTTCTTCTTCTTCTTTTCTATTTGTCTCTTGCTCGTTGAGATTCATGTTTCACTTGAAGCTTACATCTCCTGAAGTTATATGTAAACTAGCCGTTAAGACCCACACTTTTTAGGAGTCTAGTGATTTGATATTTTTGGAATATTTTGACAGATTGAGTCATTTGGTGGAAAAGCTCTTACATTTGGTGGTGATGTATCGAAAGAAGAGGATGTAGAATCAATGATGAAAACTGTGAGAGCTTCTTTTCTCCAACAAACTGGTTTCAGTTACCAGAGATGGTTTTTTGAGTCTTATCTGTTATCTTTCTGCAGGCAGTGGATGCATGGGGAACTGTTGATATATTAGTGAATAATGCAGGTTGGAGCCATTGTCTTTGGATCTCTGACCGTAACATCTAATTTTTGTTTATCCTGAACTGTATAATCAAGCTCCGTGTCTAAGTATGCAGGAGATGAACTAACTAGATAGTGTCTTTTCTCCATATCATAATCCTAAGGTTCCTTTCTAACTAGGTATAACACGGGATGGCTTGTTGATGAGGATGAAAAAATCCCAATGGCAAGACGTCATTGACTTGAATCTCACTGGGGTGTTTCTTTGCACACAGGTTAGTGCAATTTGTGATCTGTAAATATCAGTGATTTTTTAGGTTTCTTTTGAGTTTTGATGTTCAAGAATATTTATTATGGTTTCAGGCTGCTGCAAAAATAATGATGAAGAAGAAAAAGGTACTTGTTCATTCCTTGTTATGTTCATGACGGAGTAGTATACTGAAGTAATGGGTGAATCGAATATTGCATTTAGTTGCTGTATTTTCAAAGGTGATGAGCATTACTTCGTGAAGATAGCTTTGTTGACTAAAATCATAAGAAATTTGATTGCCACACAATTCATTGATGCAGGGACGAATTATTAACATTGCATCAGTGGTTGGGTTAATTGGTAATGCTGGCCAAGCCAATTATAGTGCTGCAAAAGCTGGTGTTATTGGTTTCACAAAAGCTGTTGCGCGGGAGTATGCCAGCAGAAGTATTAATGCAAGTGGTTTTGATCTTTCTATTCAATTTAACCATCAAATTGATTTCTGTTGGATAGTTGTTGCATTGAGGGGTGTTAGTCTTCCACGCATCTAACAGCGGTATACTTGAGCAGGTTAACGCGATTGCCCCTGGGTTTATTGCATCTGACATGACGGCCAAACTTGGTGAAGATATTGAGAAGAAAATTCTAGCCAACATACCTCTTGGTGAGTTTAGATAACTACATACTTCTGTAAACACTAATCGCATTATGACTGCATGTAATTAGTTTCAGGTAAACACATTCTTTGGGGGATTGGATGCAGGCGATGCGTGTTGGGAACACAAATTCATCTACTATGAGACAAAACAAATTATTTGTAATAATTAATTGAGAGAGAGAAAATATTAGTGAGTTTTTAGATTAGTCTCATGTTTAGAACAGTCTCATACAAGACTTGGGCTACTGGGAGATTTAAGGGGCTGACATTAAGACGAGCTCACATTTGGGCTGGTCTCACATTAAGACAGTCTCACACAAGAGCGTGTTTACGAGAGTTTTAGGAGACTAGCAGCAAATAGAGGTTCTATGAAAAGATTTATAGTCGGTAACAGTGTAATCATTTACAGGACGATATGGTCAACCAGAGGAAGTTGCCGGACTAGTAGAATTTTTGGCACTAAACCCTGCGGCCGGTTATATGACTGGACAGGTAACGCACTGATTTGTATTTTGGCTCTTTACTTTTGCTGAACCACAAATATTGATGTTTTTCCCTGGGTGCAGGTTTTAACAATTGATGGGGGTATGGTCATGTAAGAGTATCAGTCACAATGTTTGGTCTTACTCCAACGTTATGACACAATGTTTAGCTGTGGACACATAGATGTGCTGGTCATAGAGGCTGTTCGAGGATTTAACCGAGTTGAAAACTTAGCTGCCTTTTCTAATGCATCTGCAATTATACTTACTAGACTCGATGGAGACAGAGTTGAGAAGTTGTTCAATTACTACTTTTTATTGTGAAGTGTAACCTAAGCCTCTTGCAGCTCTGGTTGGATTTTTTTTTTGTGCAACAAAGATATCTTTTTTTTTTTTTTTTTTTTTTTTTTTTTTTTTTTTTTTTTTTTTTTTTTTGCGAACCGAAGCATTCTCCTCCAGATCTCATGTATACAAGGCTACCGAAGCATTCAACTTGTGTGATTTGGAGTTAGAGTTTAATCACACATTGTTCAAGTCAAGAATAATGGAGTATGTTTGTGCAATTTTTCTTTATTCGTAAACCATAGGCATTGGTATGTACATTTCGGCTAACTTTGTTGATGTAGTCACCAAGGTTAATACTCGCATCCTATATCTAAAATCGGCCGACAATCAAAACCGTCGTAACTCCCATTGCAAGTAAAGCATATATGAGTCTCCCCAGGTTCCAATATCTGTCAGAGTTTCAATTGTGAGTGCATTTTGAACGGAGCTCTTAAGGGTTGATTAAAGTAATGTTGACAGATCCAAACGAAACTATGGTCGATGTTTGCAAATGCACTAGAGTAAAAGATCAATTTTTTGGCGGTCGGATAGGAAAGCAAAGCAACTTCATACAAGTATTTCATATTTTTTTGGCTGGTAGAAAATTTGGAGGTTCTTCCTTTTCTCAAAGATTCACCCACCTGAGAAACTCCTCAAATATTGTCCATACATCAACACTAGAGCCTTAATCTTGAATATCTTCAATAACACGGTTTTTATTTCAAAGTTCGTGCAAAAATCCTACAACTCTAAGACAAACGTTTGATAATACTGTGTCAAAGAAGAAACGTTTTACCTCTCTAGTTACTCGACAACGGCTTCCTTCTTTCTTAACAACCTAATCTAGTGATTTCCTATACAAAAAATGAACCACAATGTTTTTCCTTTCAGCAAACTAATCTTCAAACATATCTTCTTCCGAAATGCTAGAAGATTCGGTTCCATTCACACGAGGTTGGGCATCGTATACAATACTGGTGTCACTAAGAATGTTGATGTCAAACTCGTCATCACTATCATCATCTTCATTATTTGGCGGGGTTTCCACTTCATCTATCTTGTTCTTCGCATTGTCTTTCGCTTTTGCTTTCCTTTCCTTCATTTGCTCCATCACTTCTTCATATGACATGTCATACCAAACACGGGCCTTACCCACAATAGATTTGTTGTGCGCATCTGCCAACCGTTCTTGCTTACTCTTTTCCGAGTTCTTGGGCTCTCCCCAATAGTCATAACGGTATATGGGGTTTGAAGGATCATACTTACCCTTACCAAGAATAGCCGGATCAACATATCTTCCGGGTTCTTGCAATGGTAGTCCAAGAGCTTGACGACTGAAATTGAAGATATAAGCGTCAGCCGAAACCAACATTTTGTATAAAGATCAGGGTGATCATAACTTTTGATAATACTATGGTTAGTTCATAGACTTGGCAAAAGCTGACCCGACCCAAACCCCAAATGAGCAACCTGAAGCAGACCCGAAACCAAAAATGTACCCACCCACACTGACTAGTTAATTTGAAATAAAACACTTAAAAGCCACAACTAGAAAACGACCCAACGGGTAACCCTGATGTGGCCTGAACTCCAAATTGACCCATACCCAAAATGACCCGAACCTCTCTTAAATATTCACTAGGTCTACAAGTACGAGTTAGCCACTGACTCGCTGAAATAAATAAAGGATTTAACGAGTATGAAGTACCAGCTAATGTCTCGCAGCAAGGCTTCTCTTTCCTCAAAAGATCTACGCCAGTGGATTAAATCATACTCGTCCATTTCTAAGTTTCTTTTCAGTTTGAAAACTTTGTACTCTTCTCCTCGTTCTTTTGCTTCCTTCTCAAGTCTGTTATGGTGCTGTAGTATATATACGCGAAAAACATGAATACTTGGCTCAAGTGAAAGTTCTAAATACCCAGAAAATCTTAAACAGTTGAACAAAAGATAACTATGGCCATATAAAATGTAAACTTTATTTCATGCAACTGATAGTCTAATGTCCTTCGCGATTTCGGTAAAAACTAGATCATTAAATAAGCCATGGGAAGTAGATATTAATTCAAAGAGCTGCAAGTTTTTAACCTGACGCTCAGCGAAAGCAGACTCCAGGTCAAGTTCTTTCACACTTGTTTTCTGCCATCCAAATTAGTTCATCAGTACTGTTGACGTACATAAACGGCACCCTAGAGTTAAAATGTATAGTCCTGTATAAATAGCATGCAGACTAACCAGAGTTACTTTTGGCAACAATGATTTCTTGTAATAGACTTTGGAGTATTCTACACTATGTTCCTCGTCAAACTCTTCATCCTCAGGCAGTTCTGACAATTTCTGGCCTTTATACCTATCAGGGTTCGCCTCGATATCATCCACAATCATTTGCTCAGAGACGTGGATTTGCCACAGCTTCATATATGCCATTAAGAAAGACAGAAGCTAACATGGTGCATAATATAGGGTAGCGGGTAGCCAAAAGCCTGAAACTAACATCTCTACAAAAGCCAGTCTTTCAAAGAAGGGAAAACATGTTTAAAAAGGAAGACAGGCGGGAAAATAAGTACTCGAAATTATGCCAAGGTTATTTTAGGCTTTGAGGATATATCCAAAACTTTATTAAGAGTGGAGTATATCATATCAGATGTGGCATATGCGTATTGAATTAGGCAACCTTGACTGTAACATAAGAATAACTGAATAACCATGCAGTTGTACTAATTTAGCGGAATGGAAAGTAGTAACGTGAGGTAGTCATAGAGATTAGATTACCTTGTCAACATATGGGTGATCAGACAACAACGACTCTTCTTCGACTTTGATGCCTGGATCCTTCCTGGGAAGAGGTGGTCTTCTACAGTCCAGCTGAGAATATTAAAGGTATTGCAGTAAATAACGAAGTTTTCTCAATCTATCCTTCAACTACAAAATCAAGGATTGAGAACTTGACCAAAGTTAACTAAAACAACTATTCCTCTACAAATGACCAATGTGGCGAAGAAAACAATATCTACAGATCTGATTTAAAAGAGAAATGATTTGAAAAGCCATTTCCGATTTTTCTGTAGGGTCATGAGGAAAACAAAACGCCCTGAAGCACAAATATAATTTTGAAACTCAATCACCATGCAAGTTAAGCTGTCAGTCAGCTGGTAAAGAAAGTGAGAACGAATTCCTTAGTCAAATATTCTAAAAAAGGTCACCAACTTATCAAATGTTCCGATTCATTACACAACACTGCGAACTCTTGCAGAGTAGCATGTTAAAAGCAACCAAAAAAAAGAAAAAAATTACTTTTTTTTCCACATTCCATAAAAAATCTTAAGATCTACTACAGTCTTTGTGAGCCATTAAGAAATCTTCCCTAACGACGCAGCTACATAGTCTTTGAGAGCTTGATGCAAATATCAATCATTACCAGGTGCAGAGGGAGCATATTAATTCAAAGTTTTATACTTACACGTAGTTCTTCAGGATTAGTGTCATCATCACGGTGAAATATGGGAGGATAATCAAACCTATTGAAACTGCAATCAAGGAGATCAATAGCTTGAGTTGAGAGGAGAAAATTGAAGCATCAGATTCGTTAATGAAAGTAGCATCAATGAGCAACTAAGTTACAAGCACCAGGGGGAATAATTTAAGAAAAGAAAAGACAAGTCACTATCATGGAACTACTTACAGGAGATGATCTATATTAGGGTAGACAAAACGTAATTCGAGGGGAAACCGAAACCGATAAGGATCTCTCTTTGCCTGAAATAAATAGCAAGCTGTTACATCCCTGTACATCAGACTTCAGAATGCATTGGATCCGTCTCAGCACGAAACTGGCAAATGTAGTTAATCTGTAGTTCTGTACACTGACTTCAAGTTTAAAATCAGAAAACCTAATGACTTCAGATAGTTTATGCAAAAGGTTGCTATTCTCATTTTTTAACTGCTTTTTCATGTCGTTGAACTCAATAACTCATATCCGAAATGGTACTTCCTTCGCTCTCCAGACACTGCTAACATTTGACTTTTAATGGTCAAACTTGTTCATTTGTGTCTACATTTAGGTTACCTTATGTAACCAAGCAACATCAAAATAAATTATTGATTGCCAAACAAGATAACCAAAGTCAAATGCTCAAATATTGTCATTCTTGTTGGGACAGAGGTGACCCTTTTAGCTGTATCCACAGAATTATCACCAAAACTCGAAAATAAACAGAGCGCATCCAAATCTATTGGGTGAAGTTACTTACCAAAACCTCAACAAGAACGTGCATACCAACTTTTATATGCTGACGGATCCAGTACCAATCATTGCCTTTTATCGGAACCCACCTAAAATGGATAAAGTACATAAGCGTAACAGGAAAAGCGGTCATGGGAATCATGTATGCAACCAATGTCATTGTAGATATAGATAGCCCGATTAAGTCATTCAAATGTATAAAACAGATAGTTGAAGAGTACATCATTTAACATTTGTTTGACTGATTTATCAACCACATTAACGTCAAATACAGTACAGATGTCTCTTGCTTGTCGAACGCTTAAGAATGTAATTGTCAGCAGGGGAAAAAAAGATGAGTAGCTCCTGTTTTACAATCAGACACACAGAAAAATCTCTCGTTTTTGTCTGAAATGCCAATAATGACTACGCGCCTCAATATATCTGGTGCATGACCAAAAGAAGACGTGAGGATTAATCATGAACTTTAGCGAAATTTTGAGGGATCATATTCTGGTGTTGTTAAATTCTTCCTCCCTTAACTGATTTGGAAATAGATAGCAACATGCATAACAATGACATGATCAAAAGACCCAAAAGCATGATAAGTTACCCTTCATATACTCCTCCAATGTCGATAAACGCTCCTTGATATAGGTGTAGAGTAGTCACTTTACCAGCACAGATCTGCATTTTATGAACGCTACAATGTCATTTTAGGAATATACAATTTTCATAACTAGTAGCCTTCAAAAGTTAAAAAAAAACACAAGGAAGAATCTAAGCATTGACTCATTTTATACATTGCAAACATATAAACTCAATCACAATTCACGGTTCACTCATTCACCGCCAGGCTCATCATCAGCAAAGACCAGAGAATACTAACATATGACTTCACTTATTAACCCGGCTATTATTTTACATGTGAAGACCGAAGAACAGAGAATACTGACATATGACTTCACACTATAGCCCAAACTGGCCGTATAGAAAAGACAATTATAGCGACATTTGCTGGTACTTGGCCTAGGAAACAGTTGAGTGACGAAAAAGTAGGGAGAAGCTTACTTGTCCAGGATAATAGAATGGCAGCTCGTACTACAAGTATGAGACACCGTATTAGTAAGGGACTTTGAATAATTGAATACTGAAAACTGGAAAACAAATTTATTAGGTATAAAGCACACACCATTCCCTCCTTATAATCGCTGCCTCGTTTCCGTCTACCGGGATGATAATCTTGATCATGCTGCATACAAGATTTAAAATTCCAAAACTTCAGCATATATATGAGCCTAAAGGGCTTATTACCAATAATGGAAAAGGAGGGTATTCCTTATTCTCAGATCCATAAGTAAGAAGACTGAGTTCAGCATACAACCACGACAGAAAAATGTACAACCAAGATCCAATATCTGTACATAAGACTTTCAGACCTAAATAAACAAACATTTGGTCTGGTGTATTAAATAGCGAATCTTTTGGAAAATTTGAAAACAGAAATCACCCAATAACATCTACGTTAAAAGATAAAAAATGCCAACCTTGTAAGATTCTTCGTCCAATCTATCTTTATTATGCTCAACCCATTCCTGATACTGCTTAAGAAATGCCTTATACCTATCCAAGTTCATTCCCTCTTCTTTTGTACTCGCCCCTTCCAACTCCTCAATATCAACCCTCTCGGACATCATCTTATGCGCTTCTCGTATGAACTCGAGCTCTTTCCTATCGACCTCCCACCCACGAGGCGGCCAATCACGAGGTGCCACATGTCGAACAACCAAAGGGCCATCCCAAGTTGTCTCCAAGGGGTCCATGATCTCTCCTTGAATGTCAAATTGCTTGGCATCCCACTCGTCCTCAGTCAACCCCATTTCCTTCCTCTTCTTCTCCCTGATCACAAGAGAACTCCGAATAGTATTAGACCAAAATCAATCAGATCCCACCAAGCAATTACTGCATTCAAAACTTCAAGGAACAATCATTTCTCCTAATATAATCTCCTAACTATGTCATATTTGTCTATGCAGCATTAGCGGCCAATTAGCATCATGTGCATAACATCTCAAGAGCTTAACTTGCATACACTTTGCTTCCTATTTTTTTAACATCATTATATATATTACTTCTACCATAATCATATTGCAAATGCCACTCATACTACATTATCCTAATTATATAACTTCATGCACATGAAGTTGCAAATGCCAATGGATGCATCATTATTCATCCACATAACCTACCTAAAGACTTATCTAGCATACACTTTAGTACCAAACATAATTTATTTTACCACTTCAATTTATACCCTTCCATCCCATTTACATGTCCCCGTTCGCGATCAAATAAAACCCTTATATTCTAAAAATATATAAAAGCTACAACCTTTTTCAAAAATAACAACAATGAATATAGATAATTTGATAAATCAAACGCGATAATTTTAACATTAGAGACAATTATACCTTTTGATTTCTAAGCTACACACATCCATCCTAACATAGTAGCACGGTAACACAACTTTTGTTAACTAGCTTAACCGGTAAAGTTACATAAAACCCGAGTTATAAAACAATTGCTACATTAGTGACTATACCTTTTTAATTTCTAAGCTACCCATATCCATTCTAACGTAGTAGCACTATAATAAAAGCGATGCCAGCTAGCTCAACTGATAAAGTCAAATAAAACCCGAATGTTAAAACAAATATTACTCCATTTGGACAATTATACCTTTTATCTTCTAAGCTACACATATCCATTCCAAAGATAATAGCATTGCAAATTTGCAATAAAGCCGATGGCAGCTAGCTCAACTGATAAAGTCAAATAAAACCCGAATTTTACCACAATTACTACTCCATTAGGACAATTAAACTTTTTATCATCTAATTTCTAAAAATAGTAGCATTATTACAATAAAATCGAAGCCAACTAGCTTAGCTGATAAAGTCAAATAAAACCCGAGTTTAAAAACAAAACCTGTAACTGGGTTTAAGCATCTTAAAAGCCTCAAGAGCTTCAGGAGTCTTCAAGGGAACTTCTTCACCTTCATTAAGAGAATGTCTGGCAAATTGGGCTTCAGGAGACAGAATCTCCTCCCATGGGGCCCAACCACGTTCAACCCAGTTCCGCTTTCGGGCTTCGTCTTCGGTTTCTTTGTCTTTCGGAGCGTATTGCTGCAATAATGTCTCATCAACCGGGAATTCATCCGATGCTTTGGCTTTGGGAACAGATAACTTGGGTTGGAATCCGGGTTTGGGTTTGAATTCGGGTTTGAGGTGGAAATTGGGTTTAAGAAGGAGGGTTTTAGGGAGGAGAGATAGTGTGAGGAATTGTGAGGTTATTTGGAGAACTTGCATTTTTTGGGTGAACAACAATGGTGGTGGAGTAATAGAGTTGAGCTTTAGTGTGTGGGTTTAAGATAAAGTTCGGTTTTAACAGTTTGTAAGCATTCCTTACGACGACCAAGCTTAAGACGGGTCAAATACGATTTTAACATTTACCGGTTATTTTGTATATTGGCACTTGATGTGTTTATTGTGTCGAAGGACATAGATTTATAATGTATTTTAACGAATTTACAAAGGTTTTACTTAAATACAAGAGTTACTGCAAGTGATAAGAGTTCTCGTACTACAACTTTGCATAACTTTGCATTTAATCATTTGTGAATAAAAGTATATTACTCCATAGTTTGTTTATTTTTCAATAGGTTCGAAATGGCTTATTTGGAGTTTTAGGGTTTTATAATAAGAATCAAACGATAAATGGTGGCGGTAATAAAGATTAGACGAGGAAGTGAGGTGACGAATATCCCCGATTGTCACTAGCTACGTCTTAAGTGATGCATTATCTTATACGAGACTAATAATTCCACAAATTACTTAATCTTAAATGAACTCTCAATTGTTTCCATTTAGATCGGAAGAGAAATAAAAAAAAAAATTATACAACAATTAAGAAAAATTATATCACAAATTTATAATGCAATGTGACGAATGACGATGAGCAACTGTTAACAATAATATCTGCTAGATTAACTAAACTGCAACTGTTAATGCATAATTTATTTATTTAATTGGCATTAAAACGGACCCGAAAACATATCTTTAGGAAGTACTAACTAACACTCGTTAATAACCGTCTTAAATAAGAGTTTGCTAATCGACAAATACTAGTACTGCTTGAAGTAACTGTAAGTTTTCACAGACAGTTTACTCCTTTAACCAACATGTACATTTTTTTAAACTAAATCTGCCAAAAGTCAGTAAGAAATCCACAGGCTTTAAGAGAAGAACGTGTAATTCTTGGATTGTAATATGATCTCCCTCAATGCTCCAATTGGCGCTAGTATTGTTAACGCCACGCCAATTATGATGCACGCCTGAAATCGACAAAATCACAGTGTTAACAGTCAGTCGGATGTGGTATCAGTTAAGGGTATTTGAAACAGGTTTGTTTGTATCCAAGTGTTAGACTCGGTTACTTTAAGGAAAACACGTGTTTTGACGAAGTATGCTAACTCACTCACACCCATATCCGAATGTCTGAATTAATATTGGACACGGGTATGCGAGGTAATTTGAAAAGCGTTAAGGAAGGAAACTAACCCAATTGCACATCCAAGATAATCCGAATCTCTTAGGCTTGTATATTGTGAGCCACATTATGCAAGGTAACTGTAAATTCACATAAAATTACAGAGATTAGTCTTAAGACAATATATACAGAGATTATTTATTATGATTATATTGCAAGTAAAGACACGAGGATTGATCCTTACATAGTATGTTGTTGGCGCGAAAGCAAATCCGCCAAAGAAGCTCAGAAGTCCACCAAAGAACGGGAATGTAATCGCCAATATCATTGTCAGGGCTACATCCAGAGAAAAAAAGACATTCAAGATTTTATCATGTTTAAACTCTACTTAAATTTCATTTAGTTGCAGAAGTCATGAGTAGAAGTTTCTTACCAACATAGGAAATTCGAGTTACAAAACGAAGTATCCGACTTGGCTTGAACTTCAAGTCCTTTACAAGCCATGATTCCATCATGTCGAAAACTGGCATTGCATAGATCTATGGAACACACAAAAAAAAAAAATTAACCAAAAACAAAATTAATTCAAGTAATAGTATTGTGGAACTGTCTCTTATTATATTTCGTTACCTGATAACTTCCGATGACATGGACGACGACAAAGAGATTGGCTATAGCAATAAGCCAAGCGGGTTTTTCGAGAGAGATTAGGATGTTATCTTCGACACCATCACCAAACACCCAATAACCAATAAGAGCAACAGGGAAATAGCACAAAGCCACGACAATGTAGGCGATTACACATCCTTTCCACATGGCCTTTTTCGAGGGGTTTTCAGGAGTTGACGGAATTGTTGCTTGAATCTCCAACACGACATTGTGACCTGCGTAAGCAAATGCGACATCCCCTAATGCACTTAGAAATCCAAATATGCTTCCTGCTTTGGTCTTTGATCTCATGTTATAAACCACATCTGATTGCGCTCCCTTGAGGGCCGAAGATATCCAAGCCGCCGAGGAATAACTGCAAATTGAAACACAATTTAGACAAAAAAAAGAAAGACGGTCATGACCTGTGTTCAAACTCTGTCAGCATCAAAATCGAGACAAAAAAAAAGACGGTCTTTGAATAAAGCGTACCTGAGGGACATAACAGCAGCAGCGACAGAGACCATAGTGATGGAGTTAAAGTTAGGGAGGTTAGAAAGAACAAAGTGAACCGATCCAAAGATCATGATAAAGTACGACTGCTTCATAGGCTTATGGTGAGGAAAAGCGATGTCAGCAAACTTCTTGAGGGACTTTCCACCAGTGACCATGTAAACAATGTTGACACCGACCTCAACCAACAGTTGTTGAGGCATTACAATCCAAAGGCCACGCTTCTCTCCGAAAGCGTGTTGGCCGAGCTCATGGTATCGGTCGAACCGCTTTCCAGGGACCATTTCATGCATCTCCACCATTTGCCAGAGAGTGTACAGAGTGATAATCCAGGATAATACCAGTATTGTCACTCCTGGACCCCTGAAAACATGTCGAAGATATTATGTGAGCGGCCTAATTAAACATGTTTATAACTCGTAATAGGCAGTGGTATGTATATCCAGAGTGTGGAGTCGATTTTAGTGTAATTATTAGTAGGAGTATATTTCTTTTTAGTATGGGATCTAAAAGACGGTAACATTTCCAAGTCAAACAAATTTAACAATAAAAAACATCTATTATCCGGGACAATGTCATGCAAGAATCATCTAGACTAGCAAATAAGTTACTTCCGAATTACCCAGAACTCATGCACCACATAAAAAAAAAATAACCAAGTTGAGATGTCGGCCAAAACTAATGCAGAAGTTTTTTCCGAATAACTCAAAAGTCAAAACTCATTCAACTTAAGAAAAACATTTAATAGTCTCTTTAACATAATCTAAAGGGAATTATGTGTACAAACTTAAAACTTAAAAAGATTTGAAAAAAAAAAAAAAAGGGTAATAGTCTCTTTAACCTTAAGAGAAGTCAAGTGTTACAAGTATCAACATGTCATGCAAGAATCATCGAGACTAACAAAGAGGCTCTTTTCCGAATTACCCAAAACTCATGCAAACACGTAAAAAGAGATCGAACGTCCATTAGAATAAGTTTTAGAAATAAGAAAGAATCCAACCAAGTTGAGATATCGTCAAAACTAATGCAGAGGTGGTTTCCATTCCTATTATAACTTTATTTCTTACTCGTATTATGAATTTATGAGTGTATTTCTGTCTATTATAGAGTTTAAAAAACGTAAAAATTTCAAGTCAAACAAATTTAACAATAAAAAACGTCTATTATCCGGGACAATGTCATGCAAGAATCATCTAGACTAGCAAATAAGTTACTTTTGAATTAACCAAAATTCATGCACCACATAAAATAAAAAAATAAACAGCTTTCCGAATAACACAAAAGTCAAAACTCATGCAACTTAAAAAAAATAGTTAATAGTCTCTTTAACATAATCTAAAGGGAATTATGTGTACAAACTTAAAACTTAAAACTTAATAGATTTGTAAAAAACCCAGTTAATAGTCTCAACCTAAAGACAAATCAAGTGTTATCAACATGTCATGCAAGAATCATCGAGACTAACAAAGAGGCTGCTTCCGAATTAACCAAAACTCATACAAGCACCTAAAAAGAGAACATCCATTAAAACAAGTTTGAGATATCGTAAAAACTAATGCAGAAGTTATTTCTGAATAACTCAAAACTGATGCAACTTAATAAAAGAAAAACTTCCACGAAAACAAGATATTACCATCCAAGTTGAGACATGGCATAAGGAAGGCCAAGAACACCGGCACCAACCATGGCAGTGACATTGTGGAAAGCTGAATACCACCACTTGCCTTTCCGACACGACGTAACCGGAAGCCAGTCATTGATCTTCTTCAACTCCTCTTCAGTTGGCTCTTGATTATCAGTAGTATTCACCATTATGCTTGCTTGTGCTTATTTTACGTTCACTTAGCAATACAATAAAACAATAATAATAAAACAATGAAATAATAAAATTGTTATCCCATGACACAATATTTATGGAGATATATAAGGGTTGCATAAACCGTGTGAACTCTCAACTACCTTAAGTGTTCCATTCCTATTATAACTCCATTTCTTATCCTATTATGAATTTATGACTGTATTTGAGTATTTCTTATCATTAAAATTTCAATTCCAACTATAATTAGTATAATTATAATATAATATAATGATAGCAATAATAATATTCCATGTTTAATGTTATATACGTAATAATAAATCCTATCCTATTAGTTATAGATAAAATGGGCATGCCAGCTAAATCACAGTTCACCTCTGTATAAATTTGTAATGTGAAGAGTGTTCTCGATTCTCGATTATCAATTATCGACGACCTATCTGTTGTGATGCTATCTGACTCGAATTCGAGATTGATTTCTACCTAAGACGGGAAAGGATATCGAGAGGATACCAATTTAGACGGAAAGGATATCGGCTAAGCTAGTTAACATCTGCATCAATCATCTGTAACTGTGACCAACAAGAGATGACTAGGGACGAAAATTACATGTAGAATAGAAACCAATTTCTTTTTTGATATCGTCGTATTGTCGGACCAATCCAATTACCCATATAATTAAATGAAAGGTATCAAATATTTTTGGAAACTTAGGATGATTTCAGAGTAAGATTAGATAACTAAATTAGAATATACGGAATTTTAAATATATTAAGAACGAAAGATTCCAGAATCTATTTTGTGCAAAGACTAAACTTTTATTAAATCAATCATACTGTCACAAGTGGAGAGTTATGTGAAGTACAAGAAAAGAGAGCTGTGCAATACAATCTAATTACCAAATTACTTTAACTAGTAAAAGTGAGATCTTAACTATAGTCTCGACACTCGAGGATTTATACGATGAGAGCTGAGGGTTATGTTACTTCAACGCTTCACTTTGATTGTTTGATCCACCCGAAAATGCCTTCTGATATGACACTTCGTGCCAAAAACACGCATCAAACACTTACAACTGATATGAGTTCAATGATAATTGACATTCGTAACTGGGTGGACCGTTAAAACTTCATTCACGAAAATAACTTGCCAAAAGACCCACCATTACAGATTACGAGTCCACCTGAGTGGATATTTTCCCGCTGTTTCCATATTTCTGAGAGGATATTGTCATTGCTTGGAGGCTTCAGATAATCATCTATATCGACACGAGATTTCCTTGGAATTCGTGCTAGAAGTTGATTTTTGCAGCTCTCAACCTCCACAGTTCGGCTAGTTTCTCCTGTGTCTATGCAGAAGCTGTTCGCGATTCCTGGGCTCCAACTCCCATGACTACTCTTTGAATCGGCACTCTGTTCTGGCTCTGTTTGACCAGCTCTTTCCTATACGAAGAAAGGGAAACAAGACTATCAACAACAACCACGACATTGCTCCATTGGAATACTTAGAAAAATTGCAGACTCAATGGCCTCGAATTTTATATGCTCTGAAATATATGGAAAAGATAAGAATACAAAACTGTTTGAGCACAGTAACTCAAGTTGTATTATTAATGTTGTTTATGTCAGCAATACCAGAAAGTTTCCGATTCTAACAACCAAGCCAACCTCCGATCCCCTCTCTAACTATTTGTGTTTCCTCTGGTCAACTTCTTTGGATCGTTATTGTAACATTCAGCCCACGATTGTCTCTCCTGCTTTACATTTTGAGAAGTACGGGAAAAGGTTGATCTCTGAGTCAGGCAAATTGAGCTTAAAGATACTACTGCTTATGCCATGGCAGATTTTATCTGCATTTTCTCTTATCTTCCTTTTGATACTGGTTACGTTTTTTTATCT
Organism: Heliosperma pusillum; assembly: GCA_022085475.1. Lineage (NCBI taxonomy): Eukaryota > Viridiplantae > Streptophyta > Magnoliopsida > Caryophyllales > Caryophyllaceae > Heliosperma > Heliosperma pusillum. Next base: position 5,779 of record JAIUZE010011877.1, on the reverse strand, counting down.
TCTTTCAAAGAGTTTATAACAGTATTTAAATGAGTAGTAATTTAAAGTGGTAAGATTTTGGAGGGAGAATTCTCTCGGCGTAGCAGATAAAACTACAATGCGACAGGGAAAGGTAGAGTTTTTCCTCCTTTCTAGCCAGAAAACTCAAGTGTTTCCCAAAAGAGATTGACTTTCCGAGAAAAAAGAGAGGGACTAAAGGTTCAATGTCACTCAGTCCTGCACTTAGTTAGAAAAGATGGCCGAAGATATTAAGCCAATATGCACTCAACAAAATCAGAAAATACTCAATTAGTTTAGATAATTCATATGCCTTAATTAAAGTTGCATGAGAATCACAGCGGCAGCACAATCAAAATTAAAGTACAGGCCTGATGCATCGGTCCACTAAACCCCAAAGGCACGACTACGCCATAGGTTTAGTAGCTGAGTATTAAGTAAGAAATGAACAGTAACAAAAAAATACCTCCAAAGCATCCTGTAGAACAGTTTTTGGAGTAGCCGGATGCGGCTTAACGTCATTTCTTGGAAGAGGTGTGCCATCATCACCCGTCTCCCACTTCAGCCAAGGAAGCTCCACATCATCCACCACGCCCTCATACAAGTCAGATCTCACAGGGCTTCTAACTTCATAATGCATATTATGTCCATAACGCATCATTGGATTTACTGTCCCTCCGATAATGGAGCTTGTATCACTCCTTTCACCATCAAATGATGAGTTGTCTGTCTCTCCAACACTAGACATAAAATCCTCGATGATTTTATCATGATCAAAATCCTCCGTGATTTTTTCATGATCTTCCACCAATTGCTTAGGTGCCTTTATTCTTTCTGTGCTTCTCTGGAAAATAATAAATGTATCCAATTCAAAATTTATATATAAAAGAGAAATATGTATTTGAGACTACCAGTTATAAACTTGGGGTACAATGCAAATGATCAATTAAATCCCAAAAATTTCCTTGGGGTCGTTTAAAAATAATCGTGCACCTTTCTCCCTCGCACAGGTCTTTTAACAGGAGATGCTTTTTTTGCATTAGGAAGCAAATCTACAGCTTTTTTAAGCTCTTTATTGCGCTCCTCCTCCAACATTATTCCAGCACGAAGTTCCTCTCTTCGCTTTTCAGACTGATAAATTAGTAGAATAAAGCAAAAAGTTACATGACAATCATCATTTGATATGATTTGCTGACACTTGCAACCTATTATGACATGAAGTGATTAATGCAGAACTACCTCTTCAAGTTTCGTCTTGTAATTTCTTCGAATTGTAGAAACAGCCTTAAGAGCACCAGAGTCTGCCGATCGTCGGCCACCATTAATAGCCATGCCAGGCAGCTTATGATCACCCTTAAACTGTAAATACATACTCTTAGTTATCAAAAATATTCAACAGCACCGAAAAGAGGAAGTATTTGACAACTCCTAGTAAATTTGCAGTCAATACTTTACCACGTCTATACTTTTATCTACGCCAGAATGTGCGTACTCCTTTTGTACTTCTTTGTACAGCATGCTATTCTGTTCACAGCTAGCTAAACATGGTACCTGTAATCATAGAAAAAAGTTGTTAAGCAATCCAATGACTAAAAGATTTGGATCACATAGTCACATGCAGCCTAAACAACTACCCAATTGCATCCTCATTTCCCACTCTTTCTATCCCAACCCAAACGGAAGATCGAAATCAATGAAATGTCATTAACCTTGTCAAATGCAGAGGACACTCGTCTTCCACCCGTAATCTCATGGCCAAGATGACGCACACCATTCCCTTCATCATCAGTAAATGTCGACGAATAGCTCTGACGGTTCAAAAAGTGATTTTAGAATTGCACAAAGGAACAATTAAAAGACCGTTGACAAAATCAAAAACAAAATAAGGTCTTACGCTATTCGAGCAAAGTCTACCTAAATGGGTTTTATATAACAAACCATAGTAGCAAGCATTTATAAGTCAGAAAGGGGGGAGAAGAAAGAGAATGCAGAATTCGCATCAGTACATACAGTGTAACCATCATGTGACCTCAATAAATCTTTCTGGCTATTACACCTCCGAAGACCTCTCTGCTGAGATGAAAATGTAGGTTTTTGTAGAGAATTCTGATGTACAGAATCAGCACGGCTTGTGGTCTTCTGAAAGTGTTCATTCTGTTGAAAGAAGAGTGTGACACATAGAAGGGTGAGGCATGTTCATTTAAACACGTCAACAACAATTAGCAAGAGTATTTTTAGAACTTTATTTTTAAAACAGATGAAATATCAAATACGTGCTTAATATATTTTGACCCTTGCATATAGTTTACTTTTACTAACCAATAAAGCACATTGACAAAGAAGCGATAATCATAGGCATCACTCTTTAAAGACAACATCAGTTTAGGAAGAGCGAAAGACACATAACAGCTGTAGACAGACGGGCTAACTAAGATGACGGCTACGTGAATCAAGTTTAGTAACCATGTCTCTTAAAGAGCTAAGATTTGTTATTTTCATCAGACGAGATCATTATTTATTATGTAGTTAGCACACTTAAGTTAGCTTTATAAGCCAATAAAGCACAAATCTTTTCTTACAACTCTCACAACAAAGCTAATCGTTATCTAACATGTATAAGTACAACTGAAAAACATTGAAGTAACACCTTTCTTGTCCTACAATGATTCTACATTATCAAATTTATAAGGTGAAATATGAAGCATACATTGTTCTAAATACTATAAACAAACAAATTGAGAGACAATAATACTTGACACAGGGGGTAATACCAGAATCCGTAACTTCATTTCCTTTTTCTCAGCGGCCATACCACGATTCAAGGTTAGGGAGACTAAAACTGCTAAATGGTACAGTGAGCAGCCTTGCCCCGTGGGGGGTATTCTTAATGATGTGCAGTAACTTAGAAAAAAAAATTGGCTCGAGGACTGTTTAATATTTCTCTATTTAAGTGATAAGTTGTGCTTTTAACTACAAAATGCGTATTTTTTCACTGCTGAGAGTCTGAGACAGACCCTCTTTCCTTACGATTTCTGACAATCTTCAACTCCCATTTGAAATTTTGCATCCCTTGCTATTCACAGATGTCCCCCAACATCAAATTACAATTTTAAATTTCGAAAACAAGCAGACATCAACAGATGATGCTATTAAGAACAACCCAACAATCATTAACACAGGTAGAACCAACATTACTGTCTACCAAAACACATTTTCAATCAGATAGCTACTCAATACTCCCTTTGTCTCACAAACACCTTGTCACCTTCCATATTTTTGTATTACTCCCCCATTTCGTAGATACAGTTTCCATACTGTCCTATGTCATAAATTATACAACTTCCGTATTTTGGCATGTACAGAGTATTTTATAAGCACAGATTCTCATTTAAAACTTGAGACGTATCAAATACATACCAAATTACACCCCACTTGTTGCGTAGGAAGTACTAAAAGCTTTGTGTTTATTACCACCATGCGGTAGTATTTGACTCGTCTTACACTTAAAAGACTAATAATGCTCGTCTTAAACAAGACTTACTGTAATCTAAGACGGAGGAATATTACAATAGTTTATGAATACAGATTTACACTAACATTACAAAATCTCATTTGAAACCGTCTTAAACTTTAAGTCGACCTTTCGCTAATCGCTACTACAGTCCTACAAACACAAAATGATTCACTACACTAACCTTCAATCAATCAAATCAACATTAATCATTACTTGAAAAAGTTCTCCTTTTTCACAATCATATCAAAAAATTAAAAAGTTATTAAATCAAAAATTAAAAATTACCTCGGAATCAGAAATAAATGATTTACCCTTCGGTGCCACTGAAAATGACCTCCTCCTTCTCACACCTCCATTTTCACCGTCCCCATTTTTACAATTACTACTATTATTATTACTATTGTTACTCCGTAATTCATTAGTGTGGGACCCACGCCTGGAAACCGACCTTCCCCTCTGAAACGACGCCGTATCATTAACCAACGACCTCCCTCTCCCTCTCCGTCCATCGGAATCATTATTAGCAGACGAAGACACATCCGACAACGAGAATAACTCAATTGCAAGATCGTCAAGACTAATCTCCGGAAACCCCGAACCTCGTACCGTATTTACGAATTTACCCTTCCGATTCGCCGACTCCGGCGGATTCTCCTCCGCCGGAAGACGGTGGGAGAACCGGCTGACGGACCTAGACCGGCGTCGGGAACTTGAATTGGCGGTCGAGCCGGGAGTTGAGTCGCCGGCTAAGGAAGTTCGGCGGGAAGTGGACCGGAACGCCGCCGTAGCCATAAGAAGAGAACAAAATTACCGCTTTCGGAACTCGTAAACAGGTGGTTGTGGGAGCGTGAGGGTTGCTCACAGGAGAGTAGTGATGAGAGAGAAAATGGTTGAAAATTGAAAATGAAATGAAACGTATTGTAGTGATAATGGCGGAGATTTATATATAAAGGATGAAATTCCGGGATTTTGAATACTCTGGTGGAGTACGGAGGAGAGTATTTGTTTATTTACGGCGCTCTTATTCTACAATCTACACTACATTTATGAGTATTTTTTTTGAATTGTAGTATTAATTATTGGAAAATTAACATGAATAATCCATACTATAGGTGATCTTCTCACATTAGTCCATATTTCATTTTAACCCACAATAAACCGAACTATTACCCCATCTATCTCATAATAGAACTAGGTGACCAGCTACCTGAATAACCAGTTGACCAACCTCTTCTTGTACACTTTACCAAAATCTCTTCTCCCTCTAACCCCTCTCACTCACTGACTACCTATAACATGTGCACCAATGGCCTTCTACAATCACCCTCAAGCAATACAAAACTTGTTGATTCATGATGTAAACAATTCAAGTGTTTGAAATTGTAAAAATTAATTTAATTTCTTAAGAACTTTGAATTATTACAATAGTTAGTTGTTAATTTTTCCACCATTATTGGGAACTATTACTAGCTGCAGGCTGCATCAATTTCAGCGCTCCCAACTTACAAAGCGCCATTAATGGAGGACTTTCAATTACAGCTGGAAAACGAAGACGACTTGTTTAGTCCCAAATTGGGTTGAATTGCAAGAATTGGTATTTTATATCAAAAGGGTTTGAGGAGAGGAAGGTATTGAAAAAAAAGAAGGGAAAAGATAGTAAGAATCAAAGGCTGATATGTGTGAAGATGAAGATGATTTGGAGTTTTTGGTTGAAAGCGATATTGAGAGGTATGGCAATTGGCAAGGTTGATATGTGATAGTCATAACCCCATGAAATACAAAAGCCAGGATCCTCCATCCAAGATCAATGTTAGTAGGACTATCAATCTGTAATTACAAGGTATTGGTCTCTTTGTTCACCTACACACATATGGGATTACAGAGTAAATTAATTATTGTTGAGGTAAGTATTCAATTGTTGTCATAATCAATTTGGGGGAATTGTTTGTCAGAGAAGCGGAAGTTGTTTTATCAGTAGCCTTATGTGGATTCATGAAATACTTTACGAGAAAATAAGGAGAAAGAAGAAGGGAGACGGAAGAATAATAGAGAGCAGAAGAAAAGGAACAGCAGGCAGCAGACAACAAAAGAGGAACAAGGATGGGCCCCACTTTGTTATTTAACCGGAAACAACCGGTTAACAAGAGAGCAAGTTTATTTTGAGATACGTTTGCCACGGGTTAGGTTTATTGTGGGTTAAAATGAAATAGAGATTAATATGGGAAGACGACATATAGTATGGATTATTGCCATTAATTTTTCCAAATA
>JAIUZE010011876.1:0-19876 GCA_022085475.1 Heliosperma pusillum | reverse complement strand
TGTCTGATCAGTGTCTTGCTTTGTGAGTCAAGTTAAGTCTGTGCCTTGCTGTGACTAGCTTGCTTGCTGATTGAGTCTAAGTCTAGGGTGTTTGTGCATTGCTGTAACACTTTAAACCTGTCTCAGAACTAGTCTTTGAGTCCCTTCTCTTGTGCCTTGCTGTAGGGGAGTTTCTCTAAGTCATATCTTTGAGTTTCGACTAATATAAGCCACCCTCTCTAAAACAACATCCATTTCTGTTTATATTTGTTCTCAGTTTGAGTAAGCCTATTCAAGCATCCCTTAAACTTGCAAACCTGAGTAGTTTACACTCCAAATTGGTTATCAGAGCTTTGGTTGAGAGTCTTAGTGAGTTCATTTCCCTAACTACATTTAAAAACACCAATGAGTGAAGAGAGAATCACCAACTTAGAGACTATGGTAGAAGGCATAACCAGAACTGTCACACAACTCACAAGGGCTGTGAATGAGGCTCTTGATGGCAATCTTGCCATAGGAGGAAGAGGCAGAGGACGTGGAAGAGGCCAAGGAGGAGGCAGAGGAAGGCCACCTGATGATGAAGAGTATCCACACTCAGATGACTCAAAAAGGAGCAGGGCTTCCATCCACAGGCACATAGACAAGCATCTTAAGGTAGACATCCCTGAGTTTTCTGGTAGTCTTAATCCTGATGATTTTTTATAATGGTTAATAGAAGTAGAAAGGATATAATGATTCTAAGTCTTTTAAAGTAGCCATCCTTAAACTGAAAGGGTATGCTTCCCTTTGGTATGAAACCATGAAAGGGTTAAGGGCTAGGGAAGGGAAAGAACCCATCAAATCTTGGACTAAACTGAAAAAGAAACTGTTAGATAAGTTTGTTGCTAAGGATTACACCCAGGATCTGTTCATCAAGTTGTCTAAGTTGAAACAAGGGGATAAACCTATTGAATCTTATTTGAGAGAGTTTGAACAGCTCACCTTGCAGTGTGATATAAATGAGAAACCTGAGCAAAGGATTGCTAGGTACTTAGAGGGTCTAGATAAGAGCATTGCTAACAAGGTTAGGATGCAACCTCTGTGGTCATTTGATGATGTTGTTAACTTATCTCTGAGAATTGAAAAGATAGGAAAGACTAAGTCTGTTACACCAAAACCTGTTAGGCCTTTTCAAACCAGACCTTATAGTGGGTTGAGGACCATTGATACCCCTAAGACAGCACCCCCACCTACCTTAGACAAGGGAAAGGGCATCATGGGTCAGAAGCCAAGCACTTCATTGAATGAGAACAGAATTAGATGTTTCCAATGTCAGGGTTATGGACATTTCAGGAAGGATTGCCCTTCTAAGAAGACCTTAACTATAATGGAGGTTGAGACTTGGGAAAAAGAAGGTCTAGTTGAGTATAAGAGGGATGAGCCTGAGGTTGAAGAAGTGGTGATTGCGGAGGAAGAGCCTAGTCAGGAGGCAATAGTGGCACTCCCTGACACAGGCCACAGCTTGGTTCTATGGAGGGTAATGCATTCACAACAGATACCTTTGGAGGAGGATCAAAGGTCCCTCATTTTCAAGAGCAGATGTACCATACAAGGGAGGGTTTGTAACCTCATCATATATGGAGGAAGCTGTACCAATGTGGCCTCAGTCACTATGGTTGACAAGCTGAAGCTAAGTACTCAAGAACACCCTCACCCCTATAAGTTGAGATGGCTGAGTAAGGGAGAAGAGGTTAAGGTGGACAAGCAATGTATGGTCCCCTTCTCCATTGGAAGTGTGTACAAAGATGAAGTACTGTGTGATGTGGTTCCAATGGATGCCTGTCACTTATTATTAGGAAGGCCATGTGAGTTTGATAAAAGCTCCATACACCAAGGAAGAAGCAACACCTATTCCTTCAAACATGGGAGCAGAAAGGTGACATTAGCTCCTTTGCCACCTCATCAGAAGAGTTATGGGAGTTCCAGCATGGCTGAAGACTTTAGTGGAGTCTTGTTTCTATCTGAATCAGTAATGGTCAAAGAGTGTAGTGAGGAACAACCTGTATTGATGTTGCTATCAAAGGAGGTTCAGGAAGGGGAGTCTAAGGTAATCCCTGCAGAAGTTAAACCCCTTATTGATCAATTCAAGGAAGTGTTCCTAGAGGAACTTCCTGATGGCTTACCCCCTTTGAGAGGAATTGAACATCAGATAGACCTTGTGCCAGGGTCTGTACTACCTAATAGATCAGCATATAGATGTGATCCTAAGGCTACACAAGAACTGCAGAAATAGGTTGGGGAATTGATGAGCAAAGGGTTTGTAAGGGAGTCCTTAAGTCCATGTGCTGTGCCTGCTTTATTGGTTCCTAAGAAGGATGGGACTTGGAGGATGTGCATAGATAGCAGGGCTATCAATAACATCACGGTCAAGTATAGGTTCCCTATACCTAGACTTGATGACATCCTGGATGAGTTGAGTGGGTCAAGATTCTTTTCTAAGATTGACTTGAGGCAAGGCTACCATCAATTGAGGATCAGAGAAGGAGATGAGTGGAAAACAGCCTTCAAAACAAAGCATGGCCTCTATGAATGGCTTGTCATGCCTTTTGGTCTGTCAAATGCCCCAAGTACCTTCATGAGATTAATGACAGAAGTGCTTATGCCTTGTCTAGGGAAATTTGTGGTAGTATACTTTGATGATATTCTCATCTAAAGCAAGATCAAGGATGATCATTTGAGGCATCTTGAGACTGTGTTTGAGATACTTAAGGAGAGTACACTCTTTGGGAAGCTTGAGAAATGCACCTTTATGACTGAGGAAGTTAAGTTTCTAGGATATGTGGTGTCTGGTAGAGGCATTTGAGTGGATCAAGACAAGATCATTGCTGTTCAGTCTTGGCCTGTTCCTAGGAACATCACAGAAGTAAGAGGGTTTCATGGCTTAGCATCTTTCTACAGAAGATTCATTAAGAACTTCAGCACCATTGCAGCACCCCTCACTGAATGTATGAAGAAGGGAGAGTTCACTTGGACTGAGAATGCTTTGCAGGCTTTCAAATACATGAAGAAACTCTTGTGTAGTGCACCTATCCTCAGGTTACCAGACTTTAATTGCCTATTTGAGGTTGAATGTGATGCAAGTGGAGTGGGAATTGGAGCTGTCCTCATCCAAGAGAAGAAACCTGTGGCCTATTTTAGTGAAAAGCTAAGTGGTGCCAAGCTGAACTATTCTACATATGATAAAGAGTTCTATGCTCTTGTCAGGGCTCTAAGGCATTGGAGTCATTTCCTGAAGCCTAAGCCTTTTGTCCTACACTCTGATCATGAGGCATTGAAATACATAGGAGGTCAGCATAAGCTCAGTCACATGCATGCTAAATGGGTGGAGTTCCTCCAGTCATTCACCTTTTCTAGCAAATACAAAGAAGGAAAACAAAATGTGGTAGCTGATGTATTATCTAGAAGATACACTATGCTATCAACCATGGAGCAAAGGATTCTTGGATTTGAGTTCATGAAGGATATGTATCAAGAAGATCCAGACTTTGCAGAATATTGGTTAGCACAGAAAGAGGGAACACGGACCATTGATTCACCCTACACTCTACAAAATGGATTCCTGTTCAAAGGAAACAAGCTGTGTGTTCCCAGAGGGTCTTATAGGAGTCTATTGATCAAGGAAGTGCATGGAAGTGGCCTTGGAGGACACTTTGGGGTTCAGAAGACTGTGGACATACTGCAGGATCAGTTTTACTGGCCTAAGATGATGGGAGAGGTCCAAATAGTGCTCAGGAGGTGTGGAGTTTGTCAAAAGGCCAAGATTTCATTTCAAGCAGGACCTTACACTCCCCTATCAGTCCCATGTAGGCCTTGGGAAGATGTAAGTATGGATTTCATAGTAGCATTGCCTAGAACAGCAAGAGGGAAAGATTCTATCATGGTAGTTATGGATAGGTTCAGCAAGATGGCACATTTCATTGCTTGTAAGAAAACTGAGGATGCTGTGAGTGTGGCAGAGCTATACCTTGATGAGGTGGTAAGGTTACATGGAGTTCCAAGAACTATTGTATTTGACAGAGACACAAAGTTTATGAGTCATTTCCGGAGGACATTGTGGAAGATGCTTAATACCAGGTTGTTGTTTAACACCTCCCATCATCCTCAAACAGATGGACAAAATGAGGTGACCAACAAGACCTTGGGAAGGATCTTGAGGTGTATAGTCAGCAAATCTCTCAAAGATTAGGATTTAAAGCTGGCTCAAGCAGAGTTCTCCTTCAATAAAGCTCCATCAGCAGCCACATGCCACTCCCCCTTTGAAGTGGTCTATGGTACTAACCCCTTAATGCCTTTGAATTTGTCTAATGTGTGCAGGTCAGAGATCCACTATGATGCCAAGAAGAGGGTGGAGCAAATGCTAAAACTCCATGAATCAGTCAGAAAACAAATTGAGAGGACCAATGATCTATATAAGAAGAATGCCAAGGTTCCTAAGGTCAAGAAGGACTTTGCACCAGGAAACTTAGTGTGGATCAACCTAAGGAAAGAAAGGTTCCCTTCCAAAAGAAAGAATAAACTAGAACCAAGAGCAGATGGTCCTTTTCAAGTCATAGAGAAGATAGGTCCTAATGCCTACAGAATTGATCTACCAGGAGAATATGCAGTTCATGGAACATTCAATGTTGGAGATCTTAGTCCCTTCTATGAAGACTCTGAGGGAGAGGAAGACACAAGCTTGAGGTCAAGCCCTTTTCAACCTGGGGAGGCTGCAGTAGGAGCTCACCCAAGGGGTCTTGATGATCAAGCCACAAGCCAGACAAGCCTGACCCCATGACCCCCTCAGATGGAAGCTCGAGTCACAAGGTCCAAACAACAAGCCATGGCAAACCAAACTCAAGCCAAACCAAGCCAGGACATTGGGGAAGACAGTCCAAAGCTCACCAAGCCATGCCAAGGCTCAGTTCAGTCCACATTCCCTACACAATCCAGAAACAATGCCAGTCAGAGTTCAGCAGACCAGTTAGCAAACCCAGCACCAAGGAGATACACCAGAGCATCCCAGCCACCCCCACCATGGCCCACCATCAAGCCAACCCATTAATCAACAAATTTTTCCAGGAGAGTTCCTTTAGAAGTCTAGCAAAAACTCAAGTTACAAGCAGCCCAAGCTAGAGTCCAATGAGCATCATAGCAGAGAAAGTACAAGTCCAGTTATGATTTCCTTTTGTCTAAGTCAACTTGTCCTCATCCAAGGCAGGTTTATCTAAGTTCCAATAAGAGTAGAGAGTCCCAAGGAGCAGCAAAATACCCAGAGCAAAGCAGCAAGACAACAAGAACAACAGATTTCCATTTCAGGAAAAATCCAAAAGCTGCTTTATTACTTTTGCATCAGTCTGTTTTTATGCTTTTGTGTCTGTATTTACTAGTTGTTAAACTCGTCCTCTTGTGAGGCCCTTAATTAGTGTCTGTTGTAGTAGTTCAAGTCCAAAGTTGGCCCTTGGATGGACTTTACATCCAAAGGTTCACAAGTGTATCAGCCTCCCTATATAAGGAGGTCTTTGTGTGTTGTTTTAAGCAGACTTTTATGAATGAATTAGCTTGAGAAACCTCTCAAATCTTTCAAACTTGTGCTAAGTGCTGTAGTTTGAGTCAAGCCTGATACATCTTCAAGGTGTCTGATCAGTGTCTTGCTTTGTGAGTCAAGTTAAGTCTGTGCCTTGCTGTGACTAGCTTGCTTGCTGATTGAGTCTAAGTCTAAGGTGTTTGTGCATTGCTGTAACACTTTAAACCTGTATCAGAACTAGTCTTTGAGTCCCTTCTCTTGTGCCTTGCTGTAGGGGAGTTTCTCTAAGTCATATCTTTGAGTTTCAACTAATATAAGCCACCCTCTCTAAAACAACATCCATTTCTGTTTATATTTGTTCTCAGTTTGAGTAAGCCTATTCAAGCATCCCTTAAACTTGCAAACCTGAGTAGTTTACACTCCACTCTCCTATCTGCAACTTATAAGAATGTGCCCGCAGTCTAGTATGGTAGACAATCCAAATTCATTAAGTAAGACTAATCATGATCAAAATGTAATGTAAGAAGCCAAGAGAAGTAAAGAAGAGGCTTGGGAAATTGGGTAAGAAAGTGGACAAACGATTTTGGTCATGTGGGGCTTTAAGTCAAGCTAGTAATAACCAAATGTGTAGTGGATACTTAATCCAAATCATACCAATTTCCATAAACAATAGTCAAAGCCAAAAACAGCATATTGGCTTATTAAACATGACAAATCAAGTTACGACTTCCCAAAATTTTTCTTTCTTTTCCTTTTCATTCATGGAAGCTTTTTTCTTTTTTTTTTCTTTTCTTTTCTCTTTTGAGCTTTTTCTCTTTCAGATTTTTTTCAAAGCTCTTTTTTTTTTTTCTTTTCAAATTTTCTTTCACTGAAAAACACGGGAATCAGCAATCCCGAGACAGCAGGTTCACACTAAATGGTGACATTATCAGAATATCGCAAAAGTACAGAACACCCCTACACATATAGTCAGTTACTAGCTCAACAAGGGTAGGCAATAATGTAATGTAGCTAGAAAGAAGGGTGTTTTTGGGCAATGCGAAATGTGAACAAGATTAAATGGCTTCAAAATGTAGATCATGATAGTAATACTTATAGAAAATGGAATAAAAACCATACTTATGCGTTTTGATGTGACACAGACTATAAGGAGAAACTACTCACTCCTAAACTGGGATCGGGTTCAGATGTACCGACCACTGGAGGCTCTACCTTACAATATGAGTAGCTTGCCAAAGTCAAGATCAAGCTTAATTAAGTCCAAATGCAACTTTCTACCTACTGTGTACAAGACATCCCCATGAATGCACAATTCCTCATAACATAATGAAACATCAACTTATAAAAACTATAAATTGAGAAATGTAAGATGGAAATGATCTTTTCTTTTTGTCTTTTTGATTTTTTTTTTTGATTTTCAAAATGATAAAACAAACAAGGAAAAAATAAACTAAAAATAAACTAATAAAATTAGAAGAAAATAAGCTAATGAGAAAAGTAAAAATCTAAATGCAATCCTAAATGCAGTAAGTCCTAAATGCAAGTCCTCCCCCAAGCTAAAACTTCACACTGTCCTCAATGTGCATGCAGTTATAATAGAAGCAAACCGAGAAACGGTTGGTAGCACATAAAGAAACAAGAGGAAATTCTAATGGGAAAAGGGGGCTAAAGAGAAAACTAAAAATGCTAAAAGTAAAAGAAAGAAAGAAAAGCTTACAAAATGTCTAGCCTCCCCCAAGCTAGTATAAACAAGGGGAGCTTGTTATCATCTCATCCCAAAGGCCACCAGCTACGGCCTCTCCTCTCTGAAGGAGGCGGCTCGGATGCGGATCCAGAAGCATCTGTGTAGTAGGTATCATCTGCAGAATAATTACTACTAGTAGAAGCAACGATCCCGGTAGGGTTGCTGGCTCCAAAGGACTGGTACTCATCTACTTGGTGACCACTAAAATCACCTCCATATCCTCCAAAACTCTCGACGCCATAGTCAGTACCACAGTAATCAGGTCCGGTCTGCTGCACACCTGCATCATAAGCAGTACCATACCCACCTTCGGGCCAAGTATAGAAAGACGGGTGGGGGCCCTCAGGTCTAATCACACCTTGCCTCGCAAAAAGTGATCATAAATGGGGTGCAGAGCAAGCTGCTGGTCGGACTGGACTCTATCAATGGACATGGTTAAAGCTTGAACCATGGCAGTCATGTCGCCCGTAGCATGGGTCGACTGAGAGGATGATCCTACCTCAGGGCGGCGGGATCTAATCTGAACATGGGGGTCATCGGGGGTAATATCCTTAACAGGAAGAAAATAAGTGGGACGGGATAAGATGGCCTCACCCTCCTGAAGTCGAGGACGCTGCCTAAGCAATGGAATCTGGTTTACCTCAGCGGTCAACTTGACCGAATCACGGCCAGCTATCCTCCAGATCATATGGGGGTGAGAGACACGAAACCAATTAAGCTGCACAAAATAATCATAATCCAACCCATTTCCCATGTCGGTGGGAGGTGTAGTCAATGCCTTGAGGTCAGTGGTGGCTTGGTTAAAACCACAAACTCGCGTAGCAAGGTGAGTGATAAGGCCTCCATAAACAATGCCAGTGTTCTTTGGATTAGTAGCTTTAGTCAATTGAACAGCAAAATAGTAAGGAATGCTAATCGACCATGGTTCATCACCATTTACATTCAAGAATCCTCCTAAAATATCTAACTCTACCCGTCTCACCAAATGTGGCCTAGCACGGCCCAAGAAGGTCCATCCCATGAATCTTTGCCAGATTCTAATGGCGGGATGATGAATGTGTTGGTGTGGGACATGGTCCCAACGAGAGACAGGGTAAGTAGAAATGGTGTTCCAAACATGGCTAATATCAAAGCCCTCGGGAGGTGAGATAACAGTGTCCTCATGGGTGAGATCGAATTGGTCGGCAAAGGTCCCTAAGTCCATACTATAATCATCGTTGAATAATCGAAACCGAACTTGAGGAATAGAGCCTTTATTCCTAGACCTTTGCAACTCAAATGAACTCAAGAATTCAAGGGTCAATTGGGGGTAGGTCTTATAATTAAAGTTCAAAGCAGTAGTCATTCCTAGACCCCTAAATAATGCCTTGACATGCTCATAAAGCTTCATGTGCCTTAAAGAAGAAATATCCAGGAATTTGGTAGCTCTCATACCTTTGCTCTTGATAATACACCAATTTTGCCATTGCTTGTTCGAGCTAAACTCCACATCCGGAAAATCGGGATCATGCATAGCACCTCGTCCTCCTTGATTTTCGGTTTCATCATCGGCTTCTAGCATTTCTATGTCTTCTTCACGAGCTCTACTACTTTCTTCTTGGTTGGTAGTTCTTGCCCTCTTTGATCTCCTTATTGTAGGTGCCATTTTCTACAAGAAACTAGTATTAGAACACTTCATTATAAACACAAATTGATAGCATAAGTGTTAGAATACTAGGCTTTTAAGCACAAATTCAAGCATAATTACATAAGTGAAACATTATCATGCTACTTTTGAGCACAAATTGATGTTTGTAAGCATAACAATATTTCACTAAGATGTTGAGCAACATTACACTTGAATCTTGAGTTTGGGCACTTCTTAAAGGTACTAATGCTAAAATAACACAATAAGAGCATAAGTTCTAAGTATAAAGCATGACTTCAAGCATTATACTACCACTAAGCATGAGGTTTTAGCATAAAGTAGAGATGAGCATCCTAATTGGCATATGAGCATTCAAATCATAGTAAGCTTGCTAATTAATCACTAACATTCACTCTATATCATGTAAGAAGCATTAGAAATCCAATTTAAACAATTTTTTCAAGTAAAATCAAGAACCCCCAAAATTGGGTTAGGGTTTGTTCATGTTGGATTTCTGAAAAATAGAGAGATTGAAGTAACTAAAGTAGAATTAACTTACTTGATAATGCTTAGATGTTGCCTTGGATGAACTATGGTGACAAATTTTGCAAGAAATGACTAAGAAATGAAGGTTTTTGAGAGATTTTGAGCTTGAAGTTGAAGAACACGGGAATATGGCAGCAAGCAAAGGTAGCAGTTTTGATTTTATAGAAGAAAATAGAGCAAAATACGAAATAGACCACTTACCCGATCTGTGACAACCCTCGCGAATGCGGAAATATAAAACAAACAAGCATGTGAATTATATAGCGGAAATAGGTATTTTTAAAAACTTTTATACATGCAAGTTAATTAAAACGAGGTGTGTCAAATATTACAAACTAAATACGGAAATACAACAAAGAGACGGGGTCTCTTAAAATGTTAGCAAAGAACAAGTGTTTAACAACACTAGCTAATATCGTCTAGAGGTGAAAACTTCCAGGGACAACGCCCGCTAGCTCACACCCGAACCCCAAAACATCATATCCAAAAAGGCATCCAAGCAAGCAAACTGTTCATTCATGAAAAACATGAACGCCACAGTCAGTGGGGAGTAACTCCGGGTTCTCCCAGCCATATCACCTTTAACGTACATATAAGGAAATACAAAAGTAGAGCATGCATATATAGATATACATGTGAGTTACGATAAGAAAAGATAGGCAATACAATATATAATGAAAAGATCATGTGGAAATCAATTCCGAAACCATCATGTTATTCAAAGACTCGGGGAAGACACTCTTAGGCAACCGAATACGCTCACTAGGGCTTGCATCTCACCGTTAGCGGTATAAGTTTGATAAGATTGAGACTCGACAAACAAACCATGCCAAGTCATTCAATGATCAATAATATAATCATTCATGTAATCATCCATCCAAACACACCGACACAATGACGACATCTCTCACGGTAAATGAAACGCACTAGCATCATGTACAATAGCAAGACAAGCCAATGGAAGCTCACGGAATAAGACGTTTTCCGGAACCGTATACGATAAGACGTTTCGTATACTCATGACCTAGACAAAACAAGTTCAAAGGATAAGACGTTTCCTGGAATCATGTACGATAAGACGTTTCGTACACACAAGACTCTAATCCTCTCGGTAGGACGACGATAATAATACGGTCCTAGTCTAAACCTGGCCAGACTCTCGGAATAAGACGTGTTCCGAGTCGACATGTGGTAAGACGTTCCACATCCAAGACTCGGTCAATCATAGACGCCGAGTACCCCAAATTCGGTCAACCTTCACGAAAGAGGCGGAAAGAGATCTATAGTCAAAAGTCAAGCTAGTACGCTACATGCAATAACACCACCTCGCAAGTATACAAAATTTGACGGTCGGGTCGACCAACGCATTGCGTTCGCCTCCTAACAACGTCGTCATATCCCCACTAAACATGCATACAAGCATCAAGGATACACCCCATCGCTCCAACATTCCAGTCTAACGAGTATAAGGGTGTAGCCGGGAAATGAGAGTTCATAGCACAAATCATTAGTGCTCAAATCATACATTTGTAAAAACCGACTCAAAGTGGGAACATACCAAAAACCGTCACAAAACATGAGAATAGGGAAGCATATAAGTTTAAATATGATAAACATGAGTTAATACATGATACATAAGCATTAGAACAAGTTTATGAAGCATAATGAATAAAAACATAGATCACCTCTCCAAAACAACATTGTTTGGAAACCAACGAAAACAAGGGTCCACTTCAAACGGTCATAACTAGAGTTCTAGACATGGGAATGAAGAAATTTAAAGTGGAGGTGATAGCTTATCCTCTTACGGTTCCAACGAGATGTCACACGCCCAAAACAAGCAAGTAACGAAGGAGATATGATCATTTTACGAAAAGGGGTCAGTGCAGGAAAAGTTCTGCTTGGCAGCGGGTGACGCGGCCTGCGTCCTACGACGCAGCCTGCGTCCTACGATGCAGCCTGCGTCCTACGACGCAGCCTGCGTCCTTCACGGGATTCAAGGACGAACAAAAATCAACATGTTATCAACAACAAAAACCTCATTTATCATTACAAATCATCAATTCTCATATCAATTAACAACTAACAACATCCATCAACAACAATACAAGTCATAAGCTTACTAACCATAATCTACATACGGTTTCTATCCTAGACATCACATAAAACACGTAAATGATATCGAGTAACCCTTCACCGTTACCTTTACGCGTCTCTACTAATCGTCAAGCTCCTCTTCAATTAGAAAGTAGTCTTTGCCGGGATCTTGGAGGTCACCACCTACATAAAGATCATAAAAGATGAATAAAGCTCATCTTGAGAAAGACGGAAAGTTTGAAAAGCGAGAAAGACGATGATTTTAATATCAATACTGATAGAAGAAGGTTAGGGAAGAAGAATAAGACTAACTTACGTGAATTCTATCAAGTAACGAAGAAGTTACGATGATTCAAAGATCGAAAAATGGATGGAACAAGGGTTTTGATTTTCTTATGAAGGAAGAAAAGGGGAATTGTGTTTGTGTAGGAATCTAGGTTAAGGAGCATGAGTATAAGTAAGGAAAAAGTCAACCAAAAGTCAAAGACGGTTCCAAAGTCAAGAAAATTCAAACTCGACTCAAAAGTCAAGAAAAGTCGAACTCGACTCAAAAGTCAAGAAAAGTCAAACTCGACTCAAAAGTCAAGAAAAGTCAAACTCGACTCAAAAGTCAAGAAAAGTCAAACTCGTCTTAAGACGGGATTTTTATGGAATCTCGCAGAAATTCCAAATACGAACTCGGAAATTCTAAATTCGACTCGAAACATAAAAAGCTAATTTAAAACTTAAAATTGTTGAAAAGGTTTCGTAAAATATTTCTACTCGAAAAATAGGGTACATTTCCGGGTGTTACACGATCGGGTATACCCGAATCCGATCGGGTATGTCTGCTGATCCGGATTTTGTTTCACTTTTTTTTGTTGCTTGCTCTTACCTTTTGGCTATGGCCTTGAACATGCTTACTAACCTTAATGGTCTTGCCAACATGGGCCAAGAGTAGCTCCTTTTCATCTCAATAGGTCCTCCAGTTCCAAGTACGAAAAATTACGAACTAAGCATGCATTTCTAAAAATGTAAATAACAAGTAAAATGAAAATTGTTTCCTAGCTATTACAACCCAAAAATCTAAAAAAGAGTGTCCAAATGAAATAGTCCAAAACAAAATTATCAAACAATGTTTAATAAGGAATGCATAAAAAGAAAATAAAGGGAGAAAGACGGGTTGCCTCCCGACAAGCTGTAACACCCACATCTTTCCCTCGTATAGTAAGGAACGAAGTTATACTTGTTGCTCTAGAGGGATGTTTTAACTTCGAGGACGAAGTTTGTTTTTAAGGAGGGTAGATTGTAATACCCGTAAAATCCGTCAATAAAATAAAGGAGTTTATAAAAAAAATAAAATAATAATAAAGATATTTATGAAGCTAAAATCAATAGGTGATAAAATGGAAAAATTGGTAACAATGCGATTACCGCGATCTCGAGTCGCTAAATTTAATAATCAACTTTATCGTCACACATTGAGAATAAATGATAGTAAAATAAAATCCTTAAATAAATTCACCCATGATAAAACAAGAAAGAACATATATAATTCTGGTGTCGATAATTGGTGAAATTGTATTGCATTTCGAAGTTGCATAAATCACCGTCTCGCGCATCTTTTTATGTCGCGCGAAAACCCGACTCAAACACCAAATCCTAGCTGCCATAATGAGGGAAATAGACCCTCTTCCCCATGCTTGTGCCACCCTACCTACACCTCCCCCTTCCCAACACTTTTCTTTTTGTCTTTTCCATAACCACTCTACCTACACCTTCTCTTCCCAACACTTCTTCTTTTACCCTTCCCCATAATTCCTCCTATTTACTCCTCACTTCAACTCCCACCAGATTACCATTCAAAACAAGCATCAACAACAAAAAAAAACAAAGTATAGAGAGAGGGAGAGCAAAGAGGAACCGAGAAAAGAGAAGAGGAAGAAGAAGAGGAAACTAGGAGGAGGATCTTGCCTATACACAAAGATCTTCACCTTGTAAGGGCTAAAATACTAAAATCTTAGCATTTTATTCTCATTCAACACTTAATCTTGAGTAAAACAAACCCTTAAACGAACTATAAGAGTCTTCATACATGCATGCAAGAAGCTATACACATAACAATCATCAAAGTGTCATATCCGGAGGTTGATAATTAAAAGAATAAAAATCCAACTTAGACTTGTGTTATTGCTATGAAATAAATATGTGTCGTAGGTCTTCCTGTCTATAATCAGTGTACAAATTTTTGTCATAATCCTTTGAGTCTTTTGCAAATGAAAAATCATACAAAAAGAACATGATTCTGGACAATCGAATCTTCTAGAGCCAATGTTTGTGTCTTAAAAAGTAATTTAAAGGATTAATGAGGACAAACTCGTTTACGAAAATGAACTATAATTAATATAGAGAATATTAGGCCCTGGAATCAACTCATTTGAATTTATAATCTTTGTAATCCACTTAAGAACATTTTGTGACTCATATTCTGACCACTGGTTAAAGATCCGACCAATAGTGCATCTTAAACCTATGTTTGGCTAACATTGTATAAACATAAAAGTTGGTAGACTAAATACTAGACCTATTGGAGTTGGTTTAGTCCAATAATATTAAGTATTTGATTTTATATGATTTTTGCAACACAAAATGTCAATATGGAAATCTGATAAAATATTGTTCTTTAGATCGATAGTTGAGAATCTACCTTTTTTGAATAGACCACTAGTAAATAAAGTTATACTAAAGATAAATTCTTGATATTTGACTATGATAAACTTTAATGAAATGAATGCATGTTGGATTTTTGTAAAGTGATATTTCGACTATTTAAACACCCGAACCAGCCCAAAACTTTCTGTCACTCGGAAACCGTCAGGTTTTACTGAACAGCAATTTAAGAGGCCTTAGATTCGTTTTTGGACTGTTAGTATTTGACACTTAAAGTTGTAGGACATCTTAAAGAATCCAACCTCACTGATCTTACCCCAAAACGTTAAGTAACGAAGGAGTTATGACGTTTTGAAGTCAATGTTTAGAATCTGTAAAACCGTAAAAAATGTATAAGATAGTAAACTTTTGTAAACCAAGTGTATAAGCTATAACTTGTTAAACTAAAAGCACCAACTTGATAAAATACTGTTAAATATTCTGATCATGAACTTAGTTCGCTTTCTTAAGAATAAAACTCGGAACAAAACGTTCAAAATGGAAACATAACAAAAACCGAGTAAAATGCATAAAACCAATTGAACTAGTTAAGGACCGACTGGAATAATTTAGTAACGAGTACTTTATGTATATTGTAGACTCGGGATTTGTAGAAGAAGCACTTTAAACTTCTAGACCAGCTCATAAGGTAAGGGAAACGCTTGTCCATACACTATTCTTGAACTATTGAGTATTGTTTCAAATGTTATATTGTGTATAATGTTTATAATGGTTGTTATTATAAGTTTGGATTATTGTGATGAAATATTGAAAAATAATTGATGTTATTCATCCTTTGAAGTGTTGAAATATAATAAAGGACTCATAACTTTTAAGAGTTTGAAAACCAAAACCGTTTGATCTTTTGTACAAGTTATGGAGATGGTTAATCTTAAGAAATGGATTTAATTGTTTGGAAAGGGTTTTGATTTTTGGTTTGAAGGTTTTGGTAGAGGGGTAGGTTGTTCCCAAATAATAAAAGGGGACCTCCTATACAAAGCTTTTGGTGGGGGTTAGTTGATCGAGACCCCGTCCTCTTATCTTCCTCCTTGGGGTTGGCCCTTGGAGGGGTGTGCACACTCGGGATTTTTGGACAGTTATTGTACATGGTTTGGTGAACCCCGTCTTATCCGGACTAGGGCGAGGGGATCCTCTCCATACGGCCTCTATCCATTACTTACTAAAGAAAGTGAAGAAATGTTTTCTTCGAAGGAAAGTGTTTTAAGATTTGGAAGGACTAACTATTTTGGATCGAATTTCCTTATTTAGAAACTTGAACTTCTCAATGATATTCTACTTTCTTATGAATTCTAAATTTTAAGTAAAACTCTTATTTATTTTTTTTGGATTGTTTACCTTACTCAACATTATTGTTGACCCTCTTTTGTTTTTGTCCTTAATTGGAACTGCTATGACCACTATTGTGAGAGCAGATCGTGTGACAGGTAATCCAAGGAACTAGGACGTGGGAACCACGGGAGAGCGCGCGCGTTATTGTTTTTATTGGAAACCAATGTTTAGACAATTATCTTTATTTTGCATCATCAAACTTATTCGCTTCCGCAAACATTTGGATTTGGTTGTAATCGGATTTTACTCTTTGGTTTTTAATTCACATGGACATTTACCCCTTTGAATTACATGATTTAAATACTTCTACTACAATTGGTTCAAATGTGACACATCCATATTCCGAATTTTACATGAAAACTCTATTTTTAAATATAACGGATTATGGGGGTGTTACAAAGTGGTATCAGAGCGGGTTTCCTTCTTGGATAGGTGATTAGATCTTCATATCTCTTCACCGCCCGTGAATCGACCGACCTAAGTAAATATTTTAAAAAGTTTTTTTAAAAAAAAAAAAAAAAAATAACGATAATAAATGACGCGTGTGAGATGAGTGTGGGATTGTATGAGACGTATGTTACGAATTGTTGGAATCGACTTGACTAATTGAATATTATGATTTGTAAAGGATATGAAAATGGTATGCAATGTTGCATGTTAATATGATTTGAAGTGAAATTGAGCATGCACATAATATGGTGTTATGGAATGGAATCTTAACTTGTGATGGTACTTGAGATGTTTAACATATTGAATTCGTTGAGATTATATACATGAGAATTTATCTTATAATTCAAATTGTAATGTGATGACGATCATTATTGGGAATGTATTGCATGAAATGGCTATTGGTTCTATTTAGAGTGGTAACAAGATGTTACAGTTTTAGTGATCATATAACTAATTGAAATCGTGAATTGTAAATTGTTTTAACACTAATGAATTATAGAGATTATAGATTTTGAGACTTGATATTACAAGTGAAGATTTACGTGGGAGTATAATCCTAGATTTAAAAATGACTAATAATATAATTAAAATCAAATGTTGCACTACTTATTAGCCTTTGGTATTGTTTGTTGCGATGAGACTTAAAGTGGAACTATTCTAGTGTTTAATTGAGGTTAAAAATTGTGTACAAAGTTTGGACAATATGTGGGCTTTAAAATTTTGGTATATATAAGCAAAGTGAAAGTGTAGTAGGTATAGCTGAACATTCTTTAAGGGACATTGGCTATATGATCAACGTAATAGTACATTTTATTTGGGAACCTTAGTGTTTGGAGAATGTTCATATGGTAAGGAGGGATATTGTTAATTAGTTGTTGATATGCAAGAAACTGATGCAAAAGAGCTTACTTGAAAAGTTAGTTAGACTATATAACAAGGATAACTTTGAGAGGAATTTGGAACTTAGGGAAGTCTGCATGACTGAATACACCTATTTGTGGTTGATGATTAAGAAATCTTGGAAATTTATGAGATGTAGGACTAAAAATTTCTTCGTAAATGAGCGATGAATTGAGGTATTGATAAGTATGTTATTGTTGTGATAATGATACGAAAGTTATTGAGATATATCAGTAGATAACTTTTCTTGAATGACTATTATACCAATGATTCGATTTAACTTGGTGGATTATGAAGAACTATTTAGTTGGGAAAAAAAGAATGAACATTTACGCTATTATATTTGAGAATGATGATGATGTAGTGTGAAGATCGGTGGTTTAGAGATAACATGTGTAGAAAATAATTGATGAGAGGTACTTGACAACGTCAAATATTGTCGTGTCTAGTAGCAATTTTTAGAGTCTTTCGTTTTACTTTTTACGGGTCGTTAGCTATGTTTTATGTTAATTTTAGTTTTTGTAATAATGTTAATATTTAGTATTTTAAAGTCAATTTTTAGAGTCAAATCCCGAAAGTCAATGAAAGTTAAACTCGAAAACCCGAGACCCCAAAAACCCGGAAATTGGAGTAGGCTAGCAAGGAATCATCAAGGTATGAAGACCAAGCCCAATGGGTCAATGGAAGTCAAGGCGGGGTCTAATATCATTGGGTCAACGAAAGTCAAGAAGGAAAACAAGGCAAAAATCCGGCAGTGCTCGACGCAGCCTGCGTCAGCACGACGCAGCCTGCGTCGTAGGATGCAACCTGCTTCATCTCTCAGCACGGGTTTTTTTTTTCCTTTTCTCGTCTTGTCTTTTGGAAGCCCACCTTTCAAGGCCCCTAGGTTTGCGGACCAAGGGTATAAAAGAAGATTTCTGAAGAGACACAAGGGCATCAAGCATTCAACATACAACATCATATTTTCCTTAGCATTTTCTCTACTTTGTTCTTCAAGTTTGGCTTTTGTAATGGGTTTTTGCCTAGAAATTGGTTGTAATATGAAGACTATGGGTAGTTAATCTTCTTTTGCTTAGTGTAATTTGAACAAGTTCTTCCCTTTTAGCATTGTAAGGCCTTTTTAATCTTTCCTTCTCTATTTAATTCCATTTTCCTATGTTTGAATTTCATAGTCAAATGAATTGTTGTTAAGACTAACCATCTTAGTAATTGTTTATTTGATTAAATTGCTTTGTCTTGATGAATTTGGTTGATTTGTCTTGACAATTGTTGAAGCAACTTGAAAGATTGTAACTTTGGTTTAAAAGTTGGAATCTTTTGAGTGGAATTTGGATTATTGTGTATTTATGACATGGTTTAATGTTTTATTACATGATTCTAGCATGCTTCTTTGGTTTTGTGCTTAAAGCTTGCATCTTTATTTATGCTTATGTTTTAATAAGTATGGGTTTAGTTGTATTGAGTCATTTATGGATGGTTTAATTCATTGGTGGCTAGGTTTTAGAAGTTTGTAATAGATAATTAGAGAAAGGAAGGAAAGAAGGGTCTTTACTTTGTTAATTGTGGGGGAACTTGGGATAATTGCACTAAGTTATTTCTCCATATTTGAATCTTTGAGTATTTAGTTAGTGTTGGTGATTTTTAGGCTTGATAATCTTTTCTCATGAAAAACTCTCTTCCTATTTGTTATCTACATGTTACCATTGTGAATATCATAGTTTGTAAGTAATTCAAGTCTTTGTTTCAATTAGTGTTTTAATTTGTGGTTAGATTAATTAATTTGTTTAATCGGTTTTTAGCAAAAGTCTAGATTAGATCTTTAGCATTCATCGCCTTCCCTTGGGTTCGATCCTTGTCTTACCCTTAATACCCTTTACTTAGGTTGGTTTGAGTCTAGATTTGGCTTTATAAATTGTTATTTGGCATAGTTAATTTGTGGAATTAACGACACCGTAAAATAAGCTCGTCAAATTTGGCGCCGTTGCCGGGGAGGTTGAGCACAAAGCCTATTGGGCTATCAAATCTTTCAACCAAAACCAAGATGAGAGCGGTATGCACCGAAAGCTTCAATTACAAGAACTTGAAGAAATTCGCCAAGATGCTTATGAGAACTCTTCCATCTACAAAGAGAAAACAAGAAGATGGCATGATGGGATGATAAACCGTAGAGTTTTCAAGGAAGGTGATAAAGTTCTTGTGTTCCAAAACCGGTTTAAGCTCTTTCCGGGCAAGTTGGGGTCAAGATGGTTTGGACCTTACACCGTCAAGAAAGTGTTTACCCATGGGGCAATTGAAGTGGAGGGGTCCGGGGATGGAAAGCTCCTCAAAGTGAATGGCCACCGTCTCAAGCACTACTTCCAAGGATGTACCCGGGAGGGGGAAGAAGAGGTCTTGCTTGAAGACCCTATTTATCAAAGTTGAAAAGCTTGAAATAGCTAAGTCGAGCCATCGACTCTAAATAAACGGCAAAACATGTACATACTCTATCCTTGTGAATATTTCTTTGAAGTTTCTTTGTTAAATCTTAGCATTTAAGTTGTTTTAAGTTAGTTAGACATTGCATCAAACAAAATTTTTTTTTTTTTTTTGAAGTTACTAACGGTTTTGTGAAGTTTTGCGAGTTTTTGGCCGCCTCGGGATGCGTGCCACGGATAAAAAGTTCGGGAATCGATGGAATTTGGATATTGGAGGTTATTATGGGCCATTGGAGTGAAATTACAAGTATAGGGGTGTTTGGAGCACTTAGCAAAAATTTTGCTAAGTGCAAAAGCAAGAACCATCCGGCAGTGAAGGACGCAGCCTGCGTCGTAGGACGCAGCCTGCGTCGAGAGCAGATTTCCTTTTATTCTTCAGCCTTTGCCCGTGTTCTTCATAAAACAAAACCCCATCATTCTTCTTTGCTTTTCACGACAAACACCCAAAACCACCCCCAATCCCTCAAAAATCCATCTTT
>JAIUZE010011875.1:0-25836 GCA_022085475.1 Heliosperma pusillum | reverse complement strand
CAACGTCGTCGTATGCCCACTACACATGCAATTAAGCAGTAGGATACCTCTCCGTTCCGACATTCCAGCCTTACGAACGGGAAGGTAGCCAAGGGAATGAGAGTACAAAGCACAAGACACAATAGTGCTCAAACCGTAACATTTGTAAAAACCGACTCAAAGTGGAACATACCAAAAACCGTCACAACACATGTGATACAAGCGAGTGAAATACCATATATTCAAAACATTCATATTATAAGTCAATACGTAAAATTATACGTTAAATAAACCATCGGAAATATTATAAATGAACCGTAAACAAAATATACAAACAACACTCAGTAGGTGCCAGCCGGTCAGGCTGACCGGCTGCCGGTCCACAGGCTCAGGCCAATAGTCAATACGAAAATCAACATGAATTGTCAGTGTGTCCCAGCCGGTCAGGTCAACCGGCTGCCGGTCGACCGGCTGGGACCAAAGGGTCATATGAAAAACAAAGGGGAAAGAATGGTGTCTCAGCCGGTGGTCTGACCGGCTGCCGGTCGACCGGCTGAGACCAAAAGCATATTTCAAAATTACGTAAAACTTCAATAATATACAGCAGGTGCCCCAGCCGGTGGTCTGACCGGCTGCCGGTCGACCGGCTGGGGTCCAATTCACTCGAAAATCCCATTTTTCACTAAGGATCCAATTTCAATTATCATCCAATATTATCATAATCATTCATATTCATATCAATACTCAATAAACAACATCCATCAACAAATATACAAGTCATAAGTTTACTAATCAAAATCTAAACACGGTTTCTATCCTAGAAATCACATAAAACACGTAAATGATATCGAGTAACCCTTCACCGTTACCTTTACGCGTCTTTAATCGATTACTAAGCCTTCCTAGTGGTCTCCACCTACAATTAGGTAATAAAAGATGAATATAATTCACCTTTGAGAAAGACGGATAAATTGAAAAGCGAGAAAGACGGAAATTTTATTACCAAATAAGGTAGAGGACAATGAGAGCGGAAGATTAAGACAGAAATCAACGGATTTGGGCAAGGAATGGATGAGTAGTGAGGAGTTTGAGTTTGATTGAAAATGGGTTTAGGGTTTTGTTTACATGATGAAGAAGAAGGAGAAGAAGTAAGTGGAAAAAGATGAGGGAAAAAGGGGAGTATAATGGATTAAGTAGAAAAACATGGGAAAAAGCCCATAAGCGCCTTAAGGCGTCACTCACTCGGAATCTCGCGTAAAGTCCAAATACGAACTCGGAAATTCTATATTAGACACGGAAAATTTAATTTACGACTAAAACTAAATTTCGCTGAAAAGTATCCGTATAATATTTTCAATATAAAAATAGGGTACATTTCCGGGTGTTACATAACTACTACTCATAAGGATTAAAGTATCGTGTGGAATCACGTGATTTGAGAAGTAGAACATTCAAAATGCATGTTTAGTGATTATTTAAGGTGACATTACTGAAATATTTAAGGGCATTGTTATGTTTTAAATAATCCAGTCAATTATGAAGCTGCAAAGTCAAACTTAAAGAAATAACAACAAGCATATATAAGGTAAGACTTTTTGGTCGTAAGTTTGTTAAGAGTTATGACATTTAAGGAAATCTAGTACCAGTTTCAACGCTTCGCGTGTCGGTAAGGGTACACTTCTCGTTTTGGGTTTGTCAAAAGTTAATTTTTTATATCCAATCATGCTAGTGTGTGTATCTGGTATTTCACTCATATTAAAATATTGTTGCAAGTATAATTAAGATGAGACAAGCCAAGTGATGATGAAAGATGCATCTATTTGGGGATTGTAATCATCTTAGTTTGAGAAAGTCAACTAATTTAGTTATCATTAATGACTGGTTCCTTTATTTGAGTATGGAAAAGATTTGTACCACCTTAGGTGGAGCTTGATTATTTTTCGTATGGACAAATTTGGTCCTTTCTCCAATGAGAAATAATTAATTTTGTGTTTTCCAAATTCAAATAGAGATGAATCCATCATTTTTGATAGCTTTATATAGTTTAGATCTGAGTCTTTTTAAAGTAAACTTGCATTAAGGTTCAGTGGATATAAAGAATAAGTCATAAGCAATAATTTCTCTTCGGTATGACACATTAAAAGAAAAGTTAAAGTTTTTGTGTCAAAATGAAATTGTTGACCCCTTACTTCAGATTTTCATATTTAAAGGGGAATAAAGACAAACAAAAGGGAGATTAGATATCAAAAGAATTTCATGTGTCTTGTTATTAACATATACGGGGCAAGTGAACCATTTTATACTCTAAGTATTAATGGTTTAAATCGTTATGTTAATGTGTAGACAAAACTTAAGCCTGGATATCTAAATCTCATTTGTGAGAAGTTTTAAGTTCTTGATGTTTTCAATAATATTTGACTGAGACATAGTACTCAGTAAAGGATTAATTATGTCATATTTGATCATAAGCTAAGAGTAAATACTATGGCAAAATGACTATTAAGAATAACAACATCAAGGGTAATTTAAAGAATTTGTAGAGGAATCGATCTTGTATTTGATATTATTACACCATATGAGGATTCTTAATATGGATGGTGTATTATGTATGCAAACAAGATCCTAAGGCTTGTTAGAAAGTGTGATTATTCATACTTTTTTCTTGACTCTAGTAATAAGTTCTTAAGACTGCAGCTATTTTGGATAAAGTTCTAACAATAACATTGTCTATTTATTCATAGTGTAAATGATTTACACAACTGGTATGTTCATTTAATTAAGGCTGAGGTTTAAAAACCATATGGTTAATAGTTGGACTTAAGGACAGTCCATGACTATTTTGTTAGAATATACTTAAAGTTGTAAGGGTAATATGGTTATGATCCCACAATCAAGTTGTTTAAGACAGAAATTCAGGGGTTCATTGAGGATATTGAGTTTGAGTGGGAGAAAAGGTAATTAACATTGTACTGAGTCTCGTTATACAGGATCGTAAGATGAATTCGGTAGAACAAACTCAAATATCTCAAGAACCAATTCATCAAAAGATCCACTTAATAAGGATAAATGCAACTACATTAACTACATTTGTTCCTATGTGGATACAAATGGATAACAATGTAATGAATGACTAACAAGTTGCAATAAGAGTTAGATAATGAAATGGTAGAGATGATCCAATCTTCTTTTGCCAAACCATTGAAGGTTCTAACTTACATAAGTGGACTAATGCCATAAGGTAATAAGGAAACAAGACATGTTGTGGACAATGATATCTGGACCTTGTTCCATTACCTATAGTTGTGAAATATATTGGTCTCAAATATATATTTGTTACCAAGAAGGGTTCAAAAGGTAATGTGACAATATATTTCATCTTGTCAACAATGACTATAAGGATAATTTGGGATATTCGGTTTTTCAGTTACATTGGATGAGTATTAAAGATTTGCTTCTCAATGGTGACATTGATGAAGCTATATATTCAGTGCAGCAACCAGAACTTTGATTCAATTGATTCAAAGTAGATGTTCTGGAAATTAAGATACTTCATCTAATAAAGCTCAAGTAAGGTTTCCTGTCTTAAAGATTACAAATCTGCCATGCTATCATCTTATTTTATATTAGATGAATGTAGTAGATGATTTAGATACTCAAGTTTCAGTGGGAGTATGAAAATATTTTTAGTTTAAACCCTTTTTAGTAAAGGAGACAGATTTAGTCTCATTTATGCCCTAAAAAAAATATTCATCATATATAGTAATGCTGAAATTCACGTGTTTTAGGTTTTATTTCACGTGTTTAAGTAATGTGTTATTTACTTAGTTTGTATGTGTTTGGATATTGCGTACATTCTACAGGTTGACAGATATTAAGACAATACAGATTAGGATCTTGGATCCACTAAGGGCAGCCAAACGTATTGACTGTCATTTACATTTGGAACGAAACAATTTTTATAGGAGACCAATTCAGGTTGAGATCATTCAGTATTTCGACTCCTAGTTGGCTATGATCATTTGTCACAAGGTTGTAAATTCAGTACGGTATTGAAAGACCACTTAAGTATTTTGTGACAAATGTGATAGTTATAGTTTTTAATACAATACAAGTGATGTATTATTTAAGGAACAATTCAGAGTGAAAAGGTGTCAATTATACATGTTGATACAAACTCCATTTTGCGGATCCGCTTACTAAGGAATTACCACCCACGGTCTTTCTTGAGCTCATTTCTCAAAAGGGTGTTTCAGTTTTAAGGAAATTCAGTTTAAGTAGGAGTTTGTCATGTTAGACACATTAAAGATTACAGTTATTAAAGTTCTGCAGAAATAAGGTTTTCGGTTTCTAGTTTCACTCTGTATTACCAGTTGGAAATATGCATATAAGAATCACATTCGGATGCTATTTTCATGCTACACTCCCATGCTCGATTCATGTCGTTGGTTATATTAACATATGTGACCATTGAGGGTCCTGCTACGATAAACTGTAGCAAAGGCCGCTTTGATCCTATGTTGGTATAATTGATGGACTGAATTGCTTAAGACGGTTAGTTTGTTGATAGCACTTTTTGAGATCATAAGGTCATTGTAAATACAATTATCAGATGTCACAATATATGAATGTATTTGGCCCAAGTGGGAGATTGTAAGAAATATGGGCCTAATACAATAATGTATGTGAACAAATTATTAATACAATTATAATTGTATTTGTACGCTATCTATTAAGTTACGCCCAAATATAAAGTAATCGACTACGGTATATAAGATATGGGCTTATTATTATACGTCTTAAAAAGTATGGGCCAGACTTTCTACTAGTGTAGATACCCATTAGGTTTTCTAATGCTTGATGGGCGCATTAGACTAAGGAGACTATATAAAGTCACATGGGTTATGGTCCCTAGTAGCACACAATAACCTAATCTCATCGCCTCCCATCAGTAGAGAGATCCCTATGGTATGTGTGTCTACTAGAAGACCTAATCCTGAAGACCGTCCCTTCAGGCGGTTCATCCCAACCGTTCGTCATGAATTAAGGTACGTTTTTTCATCTAGTATTTACCGAGTAATTTATTATGAAGTTATCGGCCTTTAGTTGGACTAAATCTAACAATTTGTTCACTTTACGACACAAACTCAGTTTGTCCTTTGCTCGTGCTACCTTTCTTACTGAACATAAGAAGGGCATACTTGTAACTTTAAAAGGTAATGGCAGGAACGAAATGCAAATCTGGATTATGCTTTGTACATTTCTGCAAGAAAACTGATGAAATCAGTGGGCACACCAATGTTAATATACGCAATAACTTTTTTCCAAATAAATGTAGATATGGAATTTATAATTTGTTAAGTTGGAGATAAGAAAACAATTACTCTGTATTTGTATCAATTTTAGAAAGTTGTAACTATTGTATACTTTGTCAAATCACCCAACGGAAATCTAACGGAACAATAGTAGTGGAATTGGGCAAGTACGTTCTTAGATGATGATTTCAGACGAATCGAGTAACATGTAGAGGCACATCTCTAAAACTCAGGAAACACAACAATGATAGCACAAATCAACTGCCTATCTTGTGTAAAACTTTCACTCCAAAACCTAGAGAAAACCACCCGCACCACTATTATTATCACCACTGAATACCCCATACCGTTTGCATTACAAAATTTGCGGTATGTGAAGTTTCCACTGAATTTTTCGACTGAACTAATACGTAAGGAGCTATTTGTCTGACTGAACGCTGCAAAATATGACAAAACCACAATTCAATACTCAGTATTCAAAATTTGAGAAATCAAGTATATAGTTATATATAACATGCTCTAAGCACCATGAAAATTTGTCTTAATATCATTCCTCCATAAAGGTCTTACATAAGATGATTGTATCATATTTCAAGTTAGCTGTGTTAGCCGGGTTACATCCGATCATCAAAACTGATATGACCCATAATATATACTCCCTCCGTCCCGGTCATTTGTTTATCTTTACTTTTGGCACAATTATTATGGAAATGGTAGGGCACCAATTGTGGTGGTACATGGTGGATGACATGTGGACAATAGTCCCATTGGGTGATCAAATTACTCATAGATTACATTCCTAATATAGAAAGGTAAACAAATGAATGAGACAACCTAAAATGAAAATGGTAAACAAATGACCGGGACGGAGAGAGTATCATAGCAGATCTGAAGAAGAAACAATCTCAGAAACCAATTTTGAACAGCAAAAATTAGCTGTAAAGGGTAAAAGTCAAAGTAATAACTTACAATCTAGCAATAAGAAGAGTAAGTTGTATAAGGTGGTACCTCGAGAAGCTTCCGACGACAAGCAGCAACAACGAGATATTGTTGGTAGTGTTTATTAGTACAAGGGAAAAGGGAAAAATTACGGTTTTATTGAAAATAAAATGAAAATGAAAGAGATAAGTGAAGGAGAAGTATATTACAGTTTTATTGAAAATGATAAAAATGAAAGAGATAAGTGAAGGAGAAGTAAACAACTTGGAAGTGGCAATTCCGTAATTAGTGACGTCAGCCAAGGGTATAAGCACTCTCAAAGATGTGTCACGCATGTATCCTCTTTTATTATAAGTAGATATACACCCCTGTCCCCTAGTCAAACAAGCGTGCGGGATCGGGCCGGAGAAGGGAAACTTGGGCACAACCCGAATGAAGGCGGGTTGGGCCCGGTGGAGGTGGATCAGGAACCGGCCCGAAGTAGGGTCAACTAATCAAGGGGAAGGTTGAGGGTGGTCCAGGAGCGGACTGATGGCGGGCCTAGAGCATGGTAGGGCACGTCCGGGTTGGAGCGGGATGAGGACGGGCCTGATAGGTTATGCAGGACCGAGCATGGCCTAAGGTAAAGGACGAGTCGGGCGGGTTATGTTCAAGCCAACCGGACCGGGCAAAAGAAAGTATGAATAGTGGGTCGGCCCTTACCTTTGACTAACCCTACATTTGTGATACTCAGTAACTTGTGTTTATTTTCCAATTGCCGTTAAAATGCACCATGTGCAAATACGGAGTAAATTATAGAGTTTCAGATTTATTTTCAATTAGGTATGATACATTGGAAGACACGTTAAAAATCAGCTGAAAAAGTCCCAGAAAAAAAATATATTTCTGATGACGATAATGGAACTCCAAGAGGAGATCAATAAAAAGATTACAACATTCTTAGTTGAAGTTAAATATGTATAGTTCTATTTCATTTTGCCAATTCCGTATTGGTTTTTGGTTTATAGATATTAACAATATAGTCAAAAAGTTATAGTAAATTCTACAATTGATACAATTGTCGATTCATTCAAGTCTTACTCTCAATCAATATAGTTAATAAAACTATTCAAGGATTGACGTATATTATGTACGATGTTAGCTCCATGTGTCTAGAAGGTTGGCAGGTGAAGGATTGTCAACATCATCGTAAGGCTTTGTCCAATCGATATTTTTTAGAAAAACTCTTGTGTCCTCTAGGCGGACCATCCTCCTTACACCTAAAGGAGGAGGATAAAAAAAGTTATATTATAAAGCCTTCGGTATAAGGAGTACGGTTCTCCCGGAGGACATAATAATTTTTCTATTATTTTAATTGGATACTAACATCAGAATCATGCTGATGGATGGGATACAATAGACTAGAACCTTTGTTTTCTATGGAGTACCATTTATTTCAAAACACACTTGTTAGAGAGTTAGGTTTAATGTATTAGGCTAAGTCCATTATACTTGCATTTATGACATATTCTGGACACTACTAGCATGTAGACGAAACTATATAAACTCCATGTTATCTAATGAAATCAACAATCAAAGTTTTTCCAATTCATATGAAAGACTTCTTTACTTTGAGTTTCACAACGCATACGCAGACACGCCTCTACCACCTCACTGCGGTGATGGAGATCCCCATAGGTCATTCATTATCGGCTTTGCTTAATCATAAACACTGCAATTTCTTATTTAGATGTACCATGGTATCGGCTGTTGATGCCCAATAGCTTACCAGTAATCCTGCCTTAGGTATAGTCCCTGTGAAAGATTTCCGACAACAAAGGATGGAGTAGAGTTTAGGAAAATCTCAATAGTAATTTGATGGCACGTCCTGCAGCTGAATAATGAATACGTACTACATAGTTTGATTGCAAGGTGCCTTGGTGACAACAACAATATAACAATAAAGCTATGGGGTAACCAAATCAGATTCTTCATGTAACACCTCATCTATCAAAGTGCCTTATCAAGCCCTACCTTAGCAAACGAGAGTGCTACCATCTTGTTTGCCCGACTTAATATATATCAAATGGACCATAATGAAACACCATTTATTAAAATACGCAAAGTTTAAAGTAATTACAAATGAACAATCCAAACTCTAAAGTGGTACAACTGATTCAAATCCTAAACTAGAATATCAACTAAATGTCTTAACAACTAAAGACTCGATGGAAGCTATAGAATCATCGTCACGCGGCAACCCTAGCTGACCCTCAAGCATTCTCACAAAGGTTAACTACTAAACTCTTGCTCACCATTCCCTAATATATCACATCAATTTTTAAAACAAATACGGGGTCGTTACAATTATACATTCATCAATATAAAAAACAAAAGCAACATCACAATCATCTTTAATGACATCTTCATCTCCAAATTTCGATCATGGCTCTCATTGCAACGAGTAGCCAGGTTCCAACCGCAACAGGATACCCACCCGAGCCGATGCCAGACCGCAGCACTGGACATCAAAATGTGATGCATGGGTTTCGCGATCCTTTCCAAAGAGTGATACACGGGGTACCACAGATGGAGAAACGAGGGACAAGCGTGAAAACACGCATTTGTGGAGTCGCGACCAACTTTTGTGGGAAGTTGGAACCGTTCGAATACTTATGCCATGTCAAGACACAAAGCGATGACATGAACACTAAGAACTCGTTACCCTTAGCATTCTATGTCTAGAATGACTCTCGTGGATGCCAATGAACACGGATGTTCACATAGATCTGGAGTAAGTGGTGAGGGTTTGTATTAGGAAGTTCTTTAATCGAACACCTAATCCCGCCCGCCTCGATAGCGGCCTCTGCTAATGATTAGGGAAACTCTTATGTACTCGATATGTTGTCGGTTATATGCATACAATGCAACATCCACGTTTTAATCCTAGCATGTAAGCTTAGACTATGTCGGTTGAACATATATTTTAGCAATTAAATAGGTCGAAGTAGGATTTAAGGTTCAATTGCATGTGAGATAATGCACGGGTTTCTTAATAGTTTTACACTCGTGCATTATCGTATATTTTGTACTAGTTTTACACCCGTGCAATAATGCACGGGTTTCTTTATAAATTTAAATGTTCAAAATATGTTCAATTAATGTGAATATAGTTAGTCGCAATATTTTCAAGTAGTGATAGAATAGTATAATGTCTAGTATTAATATTATTGTTATATATTAAACCTGTGTGAGTTTAATTCACGAAGACTGAATATATTTAATTACCGACTAAATTTAAAAGGATTGGAAAGTATGCTCCACATAAATTGAAACTAAAGTACTAACTAACATCATCTGATAATGAGCTAATCCGAATAAGGCTAATGCGATTTAGCGTCAACTATAGCAAGATAATGAGCTCAATATAATTAAAGAGTTCAAATTTAAAACGTCTTTTTTGAGACGGTCTAATAATAAGTAATGTGAGACAAATCTAAAACTATTTACTTCGGGCGATAAAACAAAAAGAAAAAATTGAAAAATACTACCCAATTATATATAAGTTAATGCCTTATCATAACGTCGTCTCATAGATTCGTAAAATTCAAATAAGTTCTAAGCAAAAGAACTGTATATTCATGAGCGAGTTGGGCTTATATAATAATATTGATATCATTCATTATGAAAAAAATATGATATGTATGCAAAACCCCCAAGTACTTAACTCTAACACTTTTAATCTCGTTATTACTCTCCCCTCTCTTTATCGTCTATTCGTCGTGCTCCTTCATTCACTAGCCCTTATCCTCTAATCTTTTTTTACTAAACCAAACTAGTTTTTGTTACCCGTGATATGCACGGGGTAGATGTAGTTTTCTTATTAAAACTTTGAGGTTTACCTTAACACACAAAAGTAAAAATTAATGTTTAATTTTGATGTTGAATGTACAATATAATTTTGCACAAATCATGGTATAGTTTTACAAAACAATTACATTTTTTTTGGAAACATAAATAGTTTGAGATACGAAAATAAATATAAGAAAGTGAAAGAAATTACCTTAGTATATACACAAATTCTCATTTGTGACAGGGGGACCCGTCACATGCTTGCGACGGGTCAAGTTCCCCTCACATAGAGCAAGTGGGGGAGCAAGTGAGGGGCAAATGGAGCCCTCCACTTGCCTTGCCACTTGCTCTTCATGAGGGGTGCTTGATCCGTCGCAAGCTTGCGACGGGTCGCCCCGTCACAAGCAAGACTTTTTGTAGTATATAATAGTTATCCAAACTTTTTCTAGAAACTTTCCAACTCAATGACATTGGTACAAAATACATTCTATTTTATTTGGGTATCTACTAGTAAAATAATACATCCACAACTTTTCAGTTTCTACCTTAACTTTTTACCTTAGTTTTGTACCTTTTTTTGTAATCATGTTCTCTTTAAACTACTTATGTGATGCTTCACCTTATATATCTACGCTCACATGCGTTTCATGATGTTCTAAAGTAGATATACGTGTATAAGTTATCTTCTATATATAAAGGAGGAATCATTTAAAGGTTTCTCATTGGCTCCTTAAAATAAGGAAAAAGGTCATTTATTTAGGTAGTGGTAGGGCCATTAATTGAAGATGCTTTTAATTAATTGAATGCGTGTTTTCTCAGTTCATGGATTATAAATCAGAGGTAGTACATCTCATTATATACTTTCCGAGTTTTATGAAAAACGTTTTGAGTTTTATGTTAAAGAATTTGAGTTTTACACTAAAGTTTTTGAGCATGTTTAATTAAATATTAAGCTGAAAAAATACTACAATACTCAAAAACTATACTTCTAAATTAAATTAATTTTGAGTTTTTCCATCAAAATATTATTATATAACTTGCAAATTGTATATACTCGGAAAAAATATGTGTAAACTCAAAAAATAAAAAGGTATGAGGTACTACATCCGATGTATAATCCTTATTGTGGTGTTTTCTACATAATAACCAATGCAAACTATTTTTCACCTCTTTTGATTTAGGGAACGTAGGCTTATATAAACTTTCATATGTGGATGATTCTAAAATTATAAATTGGCAAATAAAATTATAAACTATCATATAAATGTTGGAGTGAGTGTCCTCAACAATTGTGTGAGCACATAATTAAATCTCAATAATAAGAATACAAAAGGGATGATGAATGTTATAGTCAACTGTTCAACATAAATCAGTAACGATTGGCTCAATTGAGTTTGACGTTACTGTCGTATGACAATGGTGATAAGTTGATCCCTTGAGGTTACACCTAAAGCACAATTCCCTAATCATGTACATTAATTAATTGTATAGCGATACAGATTAATTAATCCCTTAAATTGAACCAAGTTTATATTAAAAGTGAGAATTATGTCTTATTGTAATATGATTAAATAAGATTCATTTTAGTAATTTAATTGTTATATTACTAAGAATGCATTATGTTTATGAAACCTTTGAGATAAGCAAAAGTGGTTGATTATAATTACAAATTGTTGTAGTTTATATCAACCAAATATGAGATAAACCATTTTATTTACATGTAATTATAAAATATGACTTAAAATGTTAAGTCTAATTTATTTTTTATCAAAATTGCATTTAAATTGGTTAAATGTACAATTATAAGCTAAATTACATGTTGCATGTCACATGTCACATGTCACATATGTGACAAATGACAAATTGCAAAAATAAAATGGACACCCATATTACAATGGGTGCACCGGTTTTATAGTGGAAATAAGGGTGATTAGTTTTTGTGTATTATTCTAATTGAGAATTAGACACAATCATACACTAGACTATCACCAACACTCAACCTAATGCCTTGTTAAGAAGAATGAAAGGGACAACACCTCACCCATATGATGGTGGGGTGGCCGGTTCATGTAACAACCCGAAAAGTACCCAATTTTTCTAGTAAAAATATTTACTAACACTTTTCAGCAGACTTAAGTTTTTAAAATAGAATTTATTGTTTCGAGTCGTATTTTGAAATTCCGAGTTCGTATTTGGAATTTCTGAGAGATTTCATGAAAATCCCGTTTTTAGTCATCTTTGACTTTTCTTGACTTTTAAGTCGTCTTTGACTTTTTCTTGACTTTTTAAAGTCGTCATTGACTTTTCTTGACTTTTAAGTCGTCATAAACTTTTCTTGACTTTTAGTCATCTTTGACTTTTCTGACTTTTAAGTCGACTTTGACTTTCGTTGACTTTTCCCGACTCGTTGTAAGTTTGAAGACCGAAATTTTATTTAAAAAAATAATTATTTTAATTTTATTTTTATTAAGTATTATTAAGATTTATCATAATTTAATATAATACTGAATTTATTCGGAATTTTTAAAGAGATAACTTTTAGGTTTTAACCGTAACGATTTAACTATTTACCTGGTCATCGTAAATCCCGAAAACCAAAATAAATCGAACTCGACGTGGGAATGGGTCACACGCCCATTCATCGTTCCACTCACACAGTAAGAGATTCTAATTGTTTTGATAAACTAATATAATATCTTAGATATTTATTAACTTTATCGATCAGTTAACGAAAATTACGCAAAACGCTCGAAATCAGACCCGACAAGCACCATACCACACGGCTCCTTGGTCCTCTCTTAGGCCTTGATATTTTCATTACTTTTGATTACAATATGATAATATCTAGATATTTAGTGTAATTAACTTAATATCGAATTATATTTAATCGATTACCGTAAAATAATTATTAAACCTGAGTCAATTACGTAACAACAATTTCAAAACCCGACTCTTTATTTTCCCTATAATTACACGGCACCCACACACCACACTTACTCACTAACAACTTTTCATTTTACAATAAATCCAATTAA
Organism: Heliosperma pusillum; assembly: GCA_022085475.1. Classification (NCBI taxonomy): domain Eukaryota; kingdom Viridiplantae; phylum Streptophyta; class Magnoliopsida; order Caryophyllales; family Caryophyllaceae; genus Heliosperma; species Heliosperma pusillum. The sequence goes on along the minus strand of JAIUZE010011875.1, from coordinate 12,740 downwards.
GATCAAATTATCACTTTCTTTAATCGTTCTTGAGCGTTCTTCGTGTTCTTCATCCGTTCTTCATCGTTCTTGAGCAAAATCCTCATAAAACCTTCATTTCTTATCTAAATCCGTCCTAACTTATATTTCTAGAATCTCCTCTTCGCTCTCCATCTTCTAGTACGGTTTATTTTCAATTCCGTCAAAATCGTTTCAACATTTAATTTATGGAAAATCAAGTTTAAGTTCTAATAATGTTTTCTTGTCATTTCTTATAGGGGAAGATTTTGAAGACGAGTTTGGAGACTCGTATATTTTGGGTGAAGATTAGTAGGAGGGTTTCTTGGTTTATACTTCTTATTTTGGTGCTAATTGACTTGTCTAGCTAAGGTAACGATTCCGAGTTACTCGACGATTAATGTTACATCGCTTTTGTGTCTTTAGTTTTTGGTTCATCTTTTGTTTTTGTTCATGTTATTATGATTTATGGATTTTTAGTTAGTAACATGCTAAGTAGTGGTATTTATTATGTTTTATGAATTTATAGCATGTTTTGTATTCTTGACATATTTTTATGATTTAATTAAAATCATGATTTTTGTATGAATGATTGTTAAAATGGTTGTTTGTTAATTAAAAACATGTTGGAATTTGTTTGGTGTTGATTGTGGTTGAACCGTGGAGCATGGCTGTGAACCGGACCAAACCAGCCGGTCCAGGCCGGTTCAGACCCGGTCTGGGTTGGTCCATGGTGGGTCCGGGTTTTGGTCTTTGGGTTGTGTCGATGTTTGATTGTTATGTTGTTGTTTTGACGGGTTTTAATTATGTTAAGCATGCGGGAAATAATTAGAAACGGTTTTTAGTAAAGTTGATAAAAAGCCAAAACAGCCAAAACAGGCCGTGGGGCCCAGTCCAGGCCCGTGTCAAGTTGGCCCAAAATCAGCCCGTGGGTCCCACTTTGGGACTTGTGACGGTTTTTGAGTTTAGTGTTAATTTATCGTGTTTTGTAATTTTAGCAAGTGGGAAATGTTAATAAGTAAAATATTTAATTAAAAAGGTTTTTCATATAATTATTATTTCTCACATGTTAGAAATTATGATACGGGATTATAGTTTAAATTTCCATCCTTTAAGTCAAACGGGTTTTCGTAATATTTAATAATTCACATGTTAGAAGTTTTAATAAAATAACATGTAATGAATATGTTGCTTTTTATGATCAAGTCTATGTGGTAAAGACTCTGTTTCTAGCCGGTTTGACCAAACGGGTTTGGTCAAACTAAGATCTAGTCAGCCCCGTTTTGACTGATGACCCGTCGCGGGACTCGGGTCGGGGATTTGTCTTCAAGTAAGGTTGTATTTAATTAATGAATTAGCCTTGGTAGATATGAGGCGATATGTTATTTGATTTTGATTTATATGCAATTAGTCACATGATAGGATGTTTTTCCCGTGACTGTTTAATTGTATGATATATGTCGTGTTGACTAAGTACCCATAGAGAATTATGAGTATATGGCGTCTTGACCATTCTAATTCTAAATGAGTATCGTGGACCATGACATTGATAGGCCATACTATCTTTAACGAGCATACGGAGTTTATCGCTTGATAGCTTTTGTGTCTCGGCTTGGTGGGTTTATATCCAAGTCGGGGCATGGCTGCCTTATCCACTTTGGGAATGGAGCCAGCTTAAGTACTAGCCATCACTACTTAGGGGGTCGCCTAGTAGAGTTTCTCGTGTACGGTTATGTCATGAGACGGGGAATGGAATAGCTGTTGTCGCTAGGTCTGATCAGTCTAGGACTAGGATGTTTTCCTACCTTGTGGTATACCCTCGAGTTACAGAAGTCGACTATTGACGGTGCTAACACTACTACAAAAATCGTCATAGACATCAGACTTTTTCATTAATAGGCATCAGATTTGCAACTGATGCACAGTTGACACATGTATATACTTTATGCTTATACATCAGTCTTAAGTCTGATGTCTATTTGAAAATAGACATCAGATTTTTTGAAAATCCAATGTCTATATCTTATATAGACATCAGATGTTTAAAAAACCTGATGTTTATTTAAGGCCATGGACATCAGATATCCAAAAACACCGATGTCTATTATTAACGTTTTCATAAAAAAAAAAATACCGCTATTATTTCTCAATACATTAATCATACACATAATCACAAATGCAAGATAATTCTATAGTTAACAACAAATATGACACATATCTTTATACACACAACCGATTATTCCAAGTCAATTATCAAAACTTTAACCAACTAACCCGTCTACAAAATTAATGTTACATCGGCGACTCCACTTTCAATTCTTACTTAGCCGTAAGAGTATCCTTGCCATCTTTCATAACAAAATCCAAAGCATCCAGTGACGAAATCCCTCCTTAACAACTCGTACTCCTTGACCTTCACTTTAGACTTGTCACCTCTTCAAATCCAATGATTCCTGTAAAATTAAAACATAACATTAAACTAAGTGAAATTTGAAATATATGAGAGCATTGCAGGCTCAAAACGATATTGCCAGTATCACTGGTGTGCAATACAAACTGCAAGATTTGTTGGTTAGATGGTGAAACAAGCTGATACACAAATGACAAAGGAAAAAATATCTTTTACTCTTTGTTTTGATTAAATTATTTGAAGGAAAAGTGAGGGGATCAAATAATATTGAGCTAACTTAGTACGACACTACAATGTGGATATCGCCATGCGAAGGCAAAAAATACAATGAATACTTAGCTTCAAAAAATGAATGAGATTAAAAAAACTACCTTATCTAGATAACGCATCGAATTTGGACTAGTGACGATCTCCATCATGTACCGCATAATCTAGTAACCACGTTTGTTATACCTGGTTGTCAGGGACACTAAAACAACAAGTCATGAGTATAAATGACACATTCATTTCTAACAAAAGTAGTGAACAACGTCAAAGAAAAAATTGTATGTGTGGAGCCAGGCCATATACATTATATAACACGGTCGCACAAATTATATAACACGACAAGTACTTACCTCAAGCTTTATCTATTGTGGCATTTTGCTAGACTTTCTTGCGCCCCCTTCATAGCCATAAACTCTTATATACCTATGACATAGGTGCATTTTGGAAAACAAGGGGAGGGGGGGGGGGTTACTACACAAGATGTCTATTGAACCGTCACAAACATAAGATGTCAAACAAGTTATTACATTATGTGTTAATTCACTTTTAAGAGTGTACCCATATCAACACTATACGACATGGAACTGACATGGAACTAAATTCGAGCAAACTTGACAATATGTGTTATTAACTACTAAAATTATTCTAATACAACACCTCTTCTCATATTTGTTTTACACAAAAAACCAATATTAACTGGTGCTTTAACAACTTTGGTAAGTTTCTGTGCTTTGTTCGCTTCATCAGAAATGTGTTGGTACTTAGAGACAATGTCCACCATTGACATTTTCCATCATTCTATTCACATCTTAGTTTGAAAGATGAAAAAATACAAAGATGATTGGAAATCAAATGTGGCTGAGATTTGCTAAATGCCACAAACCCAAACCGATTAATTATTCCAATACAACACATATATAAGATGATTTGTCATAAACTCATAATACGTACGAAAGTGCATATATAACCGTTTCAAGTTTTGTTTTGTGGTCTTAAGGAAGTTGATGTATAGCTGTTTCTAGAGTTACTTGTGTATCAAATATTGACAATATGCAATTGTTTTTAAGTCGTGTTTAGACTCAAATCTTATTTAATTTTTCTAGACTCAAATCTTAACAACTATTTACAATATTTGCTGCTACCTACTACATTTGATGCTTCATTTCTTTCCTGAAGATACATGCTTATTGACAATTGGTTTAGATATTGGTTGCTAGCTATTACAATAGATGGGGTAGCATTTTCTTATGATCTGTAGCTTAATACAATTCTCATTTAAGACAGTCACTATCCGTCTTAAACTTAAGACGGGTCAAATACATATCAACGCACCCTACTTGTTGTCTAGGAAATAACAAAAGTAATTTTTTTATAACCACCATGTAGTAGAATTTGACCTGTCTTAAGCTTAAGACGGATCGTACCCGCCTTAAGCAAGAGTCTATGATAGTTTAGCACAATGAAATCCAGCCAAGTTCATTCCTCAAAGTGACCAATTGATCATATAAAAGGGATCGATCTAATGATATGCCAAATAGAAACAACAAAATCCAGCCAAGTTAATCTCTCTTATTTACTTTTATATCCAAAAACTAAGATAGTAAAACCAACTACACCAGCAACAATAGCACCTACAATAATGAACAATACCAGCAACAACAACACGTAATTTAACAAAGGAAAACCCTAAAATAAGATAAATCCCTAAATTAAGAACATTTAAACTAAGCAATTAACTAATCAATAAACTAAAAACTTTAAATAACAAATCAAAATCCAAACAGAAAAAAACCCTAAATTAAAATAAAGACAAATTAGAGGAGCAGACAAGTACCGATGGAGGAGAAGTGATGATGGCCTGTGATTCAGGAGAACGGATGATGGCCGTTGATAGAGCAACGACGATGATGGTCGGTGATGGAGGAGCGGTTGAGGAATGAAAAGAAGAAGGATTTTGCAGTTGAGGAGTTTTGAGCGCGGTGGAGCGGTAATGAGTTAGAAGAATGGGTGGAGGAATATTGTGTTCTAATTTTTTAATTTGTTTTAAAAAAACTCACTGATGAAATGTTGTTTGCGCCTAGTTACTTTTCTTATTTATGCATCGGTTTTTAATACCTCCGACATCTATATAAGTACATTTTAAATGGACATGGGTTCTTATAGAAGTCCGATGTCTATATAGTTGGATAGGCATCAGATTTTTTAAAATATCAGATGTATATATTTATACATCGGATGTTTTTAAAAATCTGATGCCTATTCAGTGATGTCTATTTAATGTTTTGTAGTAGTGCATGTAGCCATAACAAGAACATATTACTCTATTTTTGCATTTACGGATTTTCTACCTGTTATCCTCGTTTTTTTCGATTTGTACATGGTACCCCTCATCTTTTGGAAACATCTTGGTATCCCTACTAACTTTAAAACTTCTAAAACTACCCAAAGGCTCCAATCGGTCATATTAGAATGTTTACTTTATGTTTTTTCATTGCTTTTTTTTGGCGATAATTTGTCAAATTCTTGCCACAACTTGTGCTTACTCAATCTGAAATACATTTTCTTTATTAAATTTAATTGTTAGAAAAGTTCAATTTATATGTCTAGGTATTTAATAGCAATTGTATGAAATTAAGGGGTACCCCGTTGACATTTTCAAAAGATGAAGTCAACATAGAAATCGAAAAAACATGAGAGTATCATGTAGAATATCCCTGCTTTTATAAACGCAGTTTAACAATTACGACGATAATGCTAATGACAGATAATTAGAAACCAGGAATGGATAAACTAATTAATACTGTATAAGCCAGTTAACTACTGTATATACATTCATCCAACATATATATAGATATTCCAATTTTGAACTAAAACGTTAGATCATATTGCTTCTTGTTCTAAACTAGGATGGACCAAATTAAAGTACTCCTTCATATATATCATCATCACCAGAAAGAACCTTAATTCTTAATTAATCAAACACTAAAATCATTAATTAATCACTAAAAATATAGTAAATAACTAACTATGCATAATAATCTTATTATTATTGAGTTAAATCCAACCTTCCATTCTCTTGTAAAACCTTAAGAAGTTGAGCACCTTTCCTCATCCCTCTAGCACTACACTCCCCCTGCTGCATTGCCAGCATAACCGCCCTCGCAACCTCCTCGACCGGCGCCACGGCCCACAATTCCAAATCCCCGCCGCTATAAACCGCTGCAAGCACGCTAATCGCGTACTCCCTCCCTCGTCCCTCCATTCTCCCCATCACTTCCACCAGCATTGGTATTGCCAATGCATGAGACCTAACTTGCGCTGCCCCGTCTGGGACCGTGCACATTAGGTCTAACGCGGCCAATGCTCGCTCTGCGATCGACCCGTCTAAGTCAGGAAGCACATCCAACACACGCGCGGCAGCGCCACAGCCGATTGCTATTTGACGATTGTAATCGGCTAGACATAGGGCTAGAAGCACTTTTGTTGCTGGTTTTTCTCCTAGGTGCTCTCTTAAATGTAGTATCACTCCGTTCATCACCGTCTCTGGGACCACCACAGGGTCCACAGCACCGCTGTGTACCGCAGCGGAAGGTGGGTTCGGGACGAGGATTCGTTCTAAGACATGGAGGGCGGTCAGGTGGTCTGAGTCTGACCCGGATGTGAAATGGACTTCTGCCATGTGGTAGAGCTCAATGAGTTCAGAAGGTGGAGTTGGTTCCTCGACTGCCAGAGGCGGTGAGGCCGCCGCTGGCGGCGGTGTTGGGTGGTGGTAGGTGGGAGGAAATCTCCATTGGGTGAAACTCTGGGAGGTTGATGAGGACGAGGATGAGGATGAAGATGAGGGTTTAGTACTAGGACGATGGTTTGACGGGACCGACCGCGGACGAGGCGGTGGGAGAGTGGTTGTGGGTGGGAGGTGTGGTGGGGAGGGGTGGGGTGGAGTAGGGCTTAATGGGGATTCAGTACATTGTCTGAAAAATGCACAGGAAAACAAGGATGCTGTTTTTTTAGGGTTCTGAGGGTTTTGCTGATTAGCAGTTCTCATGTTGGTTGATCCCAATGAAAGAAAAACAGTTCAGAGTTTAGAAAGAGAAAAACATGGAAGAGAAAGAAGAAAGGTGAGTAAATAATTTGAAGGCAGTAAATTATGAAAACTACTAGTAGTAGTGGTAAAATAAGGAAGGGGGGAAAGGAACAGTACGGAAAGAGAATGCAGGAAAATGCAGAAAAAAGAAGTGTCAGGAAACAATAGAAGAGTCAGTTTTAGAGAAAAGGGTTGTGGTGAGTTAAATGTACGAGTTGGGATTGGTGCAAATACAAGCATCCTTTTTCAAATGATGCAATTGTCCTATCATCTAATGTAAGGGAAAGTGAGGTTACCCTTATGAGATGGCCACATCTACTTAAATTATCAACACACACCAATTTGGAAGTTAGGTTTGCACTTTGCTCTTTCTTGCAATTATTGTAACATTCAATCAATTTAGTAAAGTTTTTGGTAATATAGTCACACTTATAGTACTCACTTTGGTAATGTAATGTGTCCATTTGATGTGATAGTAGCTCAAATTGTAAGCATGAGTACATTACTAATGAGATGAAGGAGGAAGAAATAAGATTTATTTAGTTACTCTCACCGTTCTGGTCAATTATTGTCTTATTTTTTATTTGGGTGTCTTAGTTAATTGTTGTCATTTTTATATTAGAAAGGTTTTATATAAGTAATTGGATCACCCAACGAGATTATCGTCCACTTATCATCCAAATGACCAGAACAAAAGGAGTACATTATTACAAACTAAAACATGTATATCCAAGTTACCCATCGAGTCATGCAATCATCTAAGTTGCAAGTCGAGGGGTGTAATGACAGGGGTGTTAAGTCCCCCTCACAAAGAGCAAGTGAGAAGGCAAGTGGGGATCTCTATTTGGCTCCTACTTGTCCCCCCACTTGCTTTTTATAAGGAGGGCTTGACCCGTCTTAAATTTGCGACGGATCGCCATATCGCAAATAAGACTTGTTGTAATGTGGGAGTGTACTTATGTATGATCACACTACACAATTACGAGGGAGGTGCGTGCAAGAGGACAATGGAGAAGTGTAAATGCATAAATGGTATCTTTTTATACAATTTCACCATCTTGTACTAGAACAAGTGAAAAGTGACCTTACCATCTTACATCACAACAACATATTAACTTCCAACAAGCAATCAAACAAGGGCAAGAAAGCAATTTAAGTAAAAAAAAAATGTAAGATGCTTTTGACGTTTACCATGGGATGTTTGTTTTTAACTTTTTTTTTTGGGTTTAAAATGAAGCTTAACTTAAACACACGAAATACACATAACTCTTACAAATATCATGGTGGGGGATCGGGAAGAGAGCTCAATACAATTTGTCAAGTCCAAATTCGATAAATGGTCAATGAAAGAAGGGACAAAATCCCACATAAAAACTCCTTCATTTCCTCCAACATCTTTAACCAAATATTTCGCAAGAGCATCTATCGACATTAATGTTATGGGGCTAAAATATGATCTTTAAAGATGGGGATGTTGGAGTAGGTGTCCTCCACAATAGTGCGCCACATAATAAATCTTATTAAGGAATATAATTGAGATATTTATTGACTATATATATGATTAGTCAGTTGATTAACGTAAATCAATAACGGTTGGCTGACTAGAGTTTAACGTTATTGTCGTATGACGGCGGTGATCAACTGATTCCTTTCGGTCACACCTAAAGGATGAAATCCAAATAGTAACTAATTATTTGTATATGATACAATTAATTAGTCCATTACATATATTGGATATGTACGAGAGTTAATTGTTAGAAATTGAGTTAAGAACTCAATATCGATTAAGTTTATTTTTCAATTATGCGATAATTGACTAATAAATTTATATCTTATTTTAATATGATTAAATAAGATTTAACTAAGTAATTAATCGTTAAAGTACTAAATTAGTTGAGGTTTTGAGATAGAGGTAATTAGTTAATTATATTTACAAAGAGTTGAAAAATAAATTAACTAAGCATTGTGGGACCCATTATATATTGATATAATGGTAAAATATTACTTAAAATGTTAAGTACATATTATTCATTTATTTGTGTCATATTATATGATCAAATTAACACTTAATTATACAAGATAATTAAGCATATGATTAATAAGTATTTGTGGGACAAATATCAAAAATAAAATTGGATCAAATTAGGCCTCACATGGCCGGTTAGAATAGTGTTGGTAAGGTGATGATGATTGCTTTTGTTCATGCTCACAAGTCACGTGTGATTATGACATGAATAGTAGCCTAAAATCATTTCATTCAACACTACACTCTACCACTTTGCATGTGATTAAAATAAGCAAAATAAGAGCCATTTTTGGCTCACCATGACCGGCCATATTGCCTATAAAAGGGCAATATGGTTGTTCATTTTATTTGTTCAATTCTTGCTTGTTTTTCCTACATCTCTCAAAAACTCATCTTCTATCTAAAAACTCTCAAATACTAATATTTACTAAGTATTACTAGTGTAGTAATATATTCTAATATTAGTAGTATAATATCTATCTTATTATCTAGTTAATAATAAGGGTAGATTATTTGGTGTCATCTTGGTGCAACTTGAAGGAGGTCTTCTAATTTGGAGATTATTCTTGTTCATCCATATTAATAGCTCAAGAACAACAAGAAGGAGTTCTTGTTGTGCCCTTTTTATTTCCATATCAATGTGAGGAAATTTCTTCTTTTATATAAATGTCTTTATATTTACATGCATGTTACATAGGTCATTAAGTACTAAATTAACAAGTAATTTAGTAACTAATTAGAGGAGTCTAATTAAGGTCTATGGACTTTCATGTGGTATCAGAGCTAGCTTGTAGCATGCATGTTCATTTTGGACATTTTTTATTAAAGTTATAAGATAACTAATAAATCAAAAATTTTGAGTTAAAATACGATTCTGACGAAAAGTTTTGATGCATGTATACCTACTGACCTCAAAATGTTTGTGGTTAAATTTCGTGATTATAGGGATTGATTTGCTATTTATTTTGATTTTTGGCTTTTAAACCGAGTTAACATGCATTTTATGAGTTAAAAGTTAACTAAAAACATTTGCATGTTGATTCTGGCCATGAAATTTTAATATGATCTCACATGAATGTCTTTCATATTGTATGTAAAATTTCGTGACTTTTAATTAAGTATTGCATGTTTATTGATTTTTATACGATAAAAGTCGATAATATGAGATTATAATGTTCATAAAATTGAAACGTCCATTTCTGGTCTTGAAAATTTTTGGTACATTTTTAAATTCTGATGTTGATCATCTTGGTGAAATTTCATAATTTGTTTCACTGTTTTACTATATTTAATGATTTTTATTTGATAAAACCATTAATTAGAAAGCTATTTGTTCATAAAATTAATTTAAATTTTTTGAGCAAATGTTTTTTATTTTTATACTAGAAATGTTCCAGAATGTAAAAAATTTTTGGTTTCAAATTTTTATTATATTTATATTTTATTTTGGGCTATTTCATAATTGTTATGATTAAACCGTTATATTTAGCAAATGAAATGAAATTAATCTAGTTAATGACCAACAAAATTAGTAGGGACTAATTTTGAGTTCTAAAACAGTTTAGTTAATTAGTTTGAATTTAAATGAGATTTAAATGTTGATATTGATTTTTAATGGTTAAAAATCAATAAATCCCGTAAAATCGAGCTACAATGAGCATGAATGTGTTTAGGGTGATTTTGGCATGATTTTTGCAGCAATTTATTTTATTTATGGTTGAATGAATGAATGTCATTTATTTAATAATTTATGCAATTTTTGTACCTAGTATGGCCTAGTTATTTTTTAATCGTTATTACCCGTAATGTAAGGGAATAACAGTTTGGTTGTAATCTTATTGCGATCTCGTATCGCCGGTTTGTATAATTTAATAATTTCATTTTATAGAATAAATGTATAATAGGAATTTGTATATTTGTAATTATTTTTATGAAGACCGGTGACTCCCTCAAGACGGTGCCATTTTTGGAAGGTGTTCCAAGTGAAGAGGCAAGGGACCAAGGAGTTGGTTTCCGAGTTTGTAATTATCTAGTTAATTTGATTAGATAGGTGGCCATACTAGGATTTTATCGTTGCTTGGTTGCTTGCTTTATTTCCGCTCATGCCAAAATCGTCACACATGCATTTTATTTTCCGTTATTGTCAATTCAACGTTATTCACAATTCACCGACTTAGTTCACTTATAGGGAATTAAGAACTAAATTGACAAGATCTCTCACATGTTTAAAAAATTGAGATTAGCCTTACCAATTAATAACACCTATGAATCCCGTGTTCATTAGGGCTACCACGCTCGTGGGTCCCTTTTTACCTCGGGTAAGTAGGGTGATACGATCACAAGCTAAAATTGGATTGGCCTCAACGAGATAAGCGTTATCTTGGGACTAGGAGATGGATTTAGTTGAAATCCGTCAACCAAGAGTTCTAAGAGTAGAATTAGTCAAGTAATGACTTACCATTTCTAGATAAAGGTAGCATGCGATGACTATTTTTATTTAAAGATGGGTCTTGGAATCATTTATATAATTTAGTGAGAGGTCATTATATAAATGCTAAACTTGTTAAAATGTTTTTCAAGTAAATTTACAATGAATGTTTATATATATTTCTTTTTGTTGTAGTAACCATATTCGCACAATGTCAACATCACCAAACAATGCAACCTTGGGTAAGGACTCATGGTTGAGATCCGTCATGGACAAGTGTGTCCTAAAAGATGACGGAAGTAACTTCGTTGAATGGGAATCAACGATCAAGAGCGCCGCGATATCCGATAACGTGCTTCGTTACTTGGTCGAAGAGCCCCCCCCACCGAACCCACGCCTAGATCATCCGCGGTGGTTCGGGCCGAATATGACCTTTATTTAAAAGTTGTTAATGACGTCAAGAATGTCTTGATTTGGTCAATCTCACCCAAACTCAAACTCCAATTGATATCTCTCGATGCATATGCGATATTCACGAGGATTACGTCGATGTTTTCGCAAGCCCCTCAAATTCTACAATATGAGGCGGCTACGAAATTCTTCGACACCAAGCTTCAAAGAGGCCAAAAAGTTGGCCCACACGTGCTCAAAATGGTTGAGCACGCGGACACCTTAGAGCGTCTAGGGTGCAAAATTCCGAAGAAATTGGTGGTGGGTAAGATCCTTCATTCACTCTCACCTAAGTTCACCCAATTTAGGGTGAACTATAACATGAATGGCATGGACAAGAGTTTTCATGAACTCCATGCACTCCTCACCCAAGCGGAGAGGGACATGGAGGCTAGTGGGAGTGAACCCAAGGACGTTCTTTCCATGAAAATGAAAAAATGAACCTTGGGGTGAGGAAGGACAAGGGAAAGGGTAAGACTCTTTTCAAGAAAGTCGGCAAGGGAAAGGGCAAAGTCTTTTATAAGCTCAAACCCAAAATCAACAAACACGCGGTAAAATTCTTGTAATGGCTATTATTGTAATGGCAAAGGGCATTGGAAACGCAATTGCCCCAAATACTTGAAAGACAAGAAAGACGGTTGTGTGACAACGTCAGGTAAAATTCTTTCATTACTCTATATGATAGATATTAACTTTGCTAGTACATCTTCTTGGGTATTTGATACCGGTTGTGATTCTCACCTTTGTAATCATGTACAGGGGCTGAAGGACGCGCAAGCACTAGCTAAGGGTGACGTGGACCTGCGCACGGGAAATGGAGCTAAGGTAGCCGCAGTTTCCGTGGGAACCTACGTTCTTCTTTTGCCTAATGGTTTAGAGTTGTATTTAAATAATTGCTATTATGTACCAACTCTTACCAAGAACATTATCTCCATTTCCGTGTTAGACATGGAAGGATTTTCTTTTTGCATTAAGAACAATGGTTGTACTTTTGCTTTTAATGAAATGGTTTATGGCGAGGCCATTTCTATTGGAGGTATTTATGTTCTAGATATTGCAAAAGGGGTCTATCATGTAG
>JAIUZE010011874.1:0-24300 GCA_022085475.1 Heliosperma pusillum | reverse complement strand
ACAAAATAGTGCTCAAACCGACTCATTTGTAAAAACCGACTCAAAGTGGGAACATACCAAAAACCGTCACAAAACATGTGATACAAGCGAATGAGAATATCATATATCCAAAACATGATTCAATACATGATACATAAGCATTAGACCAAGTTTAAGAAGCATAATAAATAAGAAACATAGATAGCTCTCCAAAACAACAAGTTTGGAAACTTACTAAAACAAGGGTTCACTTCAAACTGTCATAACTAGAGTTCTAGACATGCTATTATAGAAATTCCAAGTTGAGGTGATAGCTTATCTTTATACGGTTCCAAGGAATGGTGACAAGCCCAAAACAAGCAAGTAACGAAGAAGATATGATCATTTTACGAAAAAGGGTTAATGCAGGGAAACTGCACAAGTCACGACCGTGACTTGTACTTCACGACCGTGAAATGAGGTTTCACGACCGTGAAACACTCTGTTAACAATTCATCCGTGAGCCTTTAACAAAAATCAATCCTATCATTTCAAATTCTCATAATTCATTTCTAATAACTATCAACAATCAATATTCATCATCAACAATCATCAAATAACAAGAATCATAAATCATAACATAATTCCTAACTTACTTATCGTATTCTAAATATGAATCCTAGCATATAAAGCATGTAAAACACGTAAATGATACCGAGTAACCCTTCACCGTTACCTTTACGCGTCTTTAAACGGTTACTAAGCTTTCCTAGTAGTCTCCACCTACAATTAGGCAATATAAGATGAATATACTTCACCTTGAGAAAGACGGATAATTTAAAAAGCGAGAAAGACGATACTTTTAATATGAATACGGATAGAGGAAGGTAAGGGAAGAAGAATGAGACGAACTTACGTGAATTCCGACAAGAAACGAGGGAGCTACGATCATCCAAAGATTGGATCAAAGAGGGAGGCAAGCTTTTATGGTTTCTTAGGGAAGAAGAAATTGTGTTGTGTTTGAGTTAGAATGAATTAGGTTAGGGTTAGGAGGGAGTATAAGTAAAGGGTGAGTCGGAAAGTCAACAAAAGTCAAAGACGGCTTAAAAGTCAAGAAAATTTAAAGACGACTTAAAATTTAAGAAAAGTCAAAGACGACATAAAATTCAAGAAAAGTCAAAAACGACTTAAAATTCAAGAAAAGTCAAACTCGACTCAAAAGTCAAGAAAAGTCAAACTCGACTCAAAAGTCAAGAAAAGTCAAACTCGACTCAAAAGTCAAGAAAAGTCAAACTCGCCTTAAGACGGGATTTTCATGAAATCTCACAGAAATCCAAATACGAACTCGGAAATTCTAAATTCGACTCGGAACATAAAATTATAAATTAAAACTTAAATTTGCTGAAAAGATTTCGTAAAATATTTCTACTAGAAAAATAGGGTACATTTCCGGGTGTTACATCATAGGTATCCACACCGGTTTCCCAAAGTTTTTTCAACTCTTTGATCAACGGTTGGAGGTAGACATCCAATTTTGCTTTAGGGTTACTAGGACCTGGAATGATCATAGATAAGAACATAAATTGCCTCTCATTGCATAACCAAGGGGGTAAGTTGTACGGGGTTACAATCATGGGCCAACACGAGTAAGACTTCCCGAATTGGCCATAAGGTGAAAATCCATCTGTACACAAGTCTAGGCGAACATTGCGAGGCTCACTTGCAAATTCTGGATTCTCTCTATCGAAATGTTTCCACGCTTCTCCATCACTTGGGTGTGCCATATTCCCTCTTTCTCTTACTAGAGAGTTTTTATGGTGTCAACTCATCTCACCTGCTATGTGTTTGGTTGCAAATAGCTGTTGTAACCTTGGCGCAAGCGGGAAATAAGTCAGTGGTTTACAAGGTATTCGCTTCTGGCCACTTAAATTCTTTTTACCTTTATACCGAGAGGCATGACATTTGGTACATTCCTCAAGATCGGCATTTTCTTCCCAAAAAAGCATGCAACCGGTAGGACATGCATCGATTTTCACATGGGGTAGTTGGAGTCCCTTAAGCAAATTCTTAATCTCTTTAAAATTACACGCCATTTGATTATTTTTTGGGATAATGTCACTAATTAACGACATAAAACCATTGGTGCATCTAAGAGATAAGTTTTTCTCACATTTGAGTGCTACCAACCTAGCAGCCGCTTGCAACAAACTCATACTACTTCCCTCATACACTGGTTGTTCGGCTTTATTTAACATTTTAAAAAAGGCTGAAACTTGGGGATGTGGGGGATAACGAACTTCTTCATCGCTAAGGTCGTCGGGATTAAGTCGAGCCTCCATTATTTGCTCAAAATTATCACGTAATGCATCTTCAACCAACTCCCGGTAAGGATTCTCACTAACTACGATATACTTGAACTCTCTTCGGTAGCCAGTTTCTCACCGTGATACTTCCATACATAATAATTATCAGTAAAACCATTTGACCATAGATGATTTTGAACCTCCCTTTTCGATTTAAAAGCTAAGTTATCGCATTTTCTACAAGGACACCTCATTTCACCGCCTAAAGCCTTAAACTCACTAGATTATTCCGCGAATTCAATAAACTCTTTCACCCCATTTGCAAATATCAGCTTGGGTTTCTTTTTTTCGTCTAATCTTTCATACATCCACTGTCGTTCTAATATTTTCATGTTATTATGTATCTACATTTAAAAAGATATATGTTATATAAATAAATTATCAGAAATTAACAACAATGATAATCAATAATCACACATAGTAAATTAAACATTTATTATTATCAATATATATATATATATATATATATATATATAGAGAGAGAAAGGATCAAGTGAGTCCACCCCAAAACTTTGAGTCCATGAGTCCTCTTAGTGGCCATTGGATCTTGGTAATGGATGGTTGAGATTAAAACACAAAAAATGTCATTAGGAAGGTGTTTAACCCACTCTCTCACTACAACACTAATTAAACCACTAATAACTCACCCTCTCCCACCCAATTCTCACACAATTCATTCATTCAAAACTCCCTCCTCCTTCTCTCTAAAACTCTCTCCTCCTTCTCTCTAAAACTCCTTCTTTCACTTTCTCTCTTTCTCTTCTCCACCGGCCACTCCACCGCCGGCCACGCCCACCGCCCACCGCCGGCCACGCCCACCGCCGGCCACCCAAAAAACAACCATTTTTTTTTGAAAAAGAAAAAAAAACTAGATCTACCACTAAAAATACTAGATCTACAAATAAAACCACCATCCACCACCCCACCCACTCACCACCGACGACACCACGACCCACTACCCCCTACCACCACGACTCACAACACCCACCACCACACCACCGGCTCTACACCGCCACACCACAGCCAGCACACCGCTACTCCGATCCACCACGACCTTCTTCTCCTCTTGCCGCCTCCTCACCGCACCACACCGCCTCCTCACCGCACCACACCGCCTCCTCACGGCCTTCCTCGCACCACAACACCTCCTCACCGCACCACCACGGCCTTCCTCGCACCACACCGCCTCCTCACCGCCTCCTTCCTCTTCATTTTGTTTAGATCTGAAAAAAACGGTGTTGTTGTTATCGGTGGTGGTGAAGGCAACGGTGTCGGTGGTGGTGGAGGGAGTCAGACGAGGGTCGTGGGGTGGTGAAGAGGAGGAGGTCTCCGGCGGTGAAGGTGGTGGTGTTAGCATTCCTCTCATTCCTCTTTTTTTTAGATTTATGGTTATTCATATTTAGTATGAGTTTTAATTTATTTATTTTTTAGATCTGTTTTTTTTATTTAGTTAATTTTAAACTAAGATCTATTAAATAAAAGTAGATTTTTGAAAAGATAATGGTATTATCATATTTTCATATTTTGGGGTGTGTTTTACTGAAGTTTCACTGAAGTTACATTGAAGTTACCCATTTTACATTGAAGTTACACATTTTTTGACTGAAGTTGCACATTTTTTGACTGAAGTTACACATTTTTTGACTGAAGTTACACATTTTTTGACTGAAGTTACACTTTTTTGACTGAAGTTACACATTTTTTGACTGAAGTTACCCATATTTCTCCACTTTTAATTTTATTTCTTAGATTTTTATTTTCAGTTTTGGTGTTACTTTTATTTTCATTTAAATTTTTTTCTCCACTTTTAGATCTATTAAATAAAAAGTAGATTTATGACAAAAATATTTGTTGTTATTATTGGTTGTTTATTTGGTGTTATTGGTGACGGAGGTTGTTGGTCGGCTGAAATTACAACGTCAATGGATTAAAGTTACACTCTCAACAGACTAACGTTACACTATCAATGTAACAAAGTTACACTATTAATAACTAAAGTTACAGTCATAAAAGGGTTAAGTTACACTATTAATGACCAAAGTTATACTCTCAATATACTAAAGTTACATTCTGAAAAGGTTAGAGTTACACATTAAATCAGATAAAATTCAAAATTCAAAAAAAAGATACAAAAATTTACTTGTAAAATAAAATTACATTATTTTGGATGAATTAAAGTTACACTTGTAAAAGGTTAAAATTACACTACAAAAATATGAAAAATGTCGAGAACTTGTCTTAAAATCACTTTTTAGCATAAAATTACACTATTTTGTATTAAAATTATACTCGTAAAAGATCAAAGTTACACTCTAAAAATACGTAAAATGTCAAAAATTTGTCTTAAAATCACTTCTTAGTATAAAATTACACTATTATGCATTAAAGTTACACTCCAAAAATACGTAAAATATCAAACACTTGTCTTAAAATTAGTTTTTAGTATAAAATTACACTATTTTGGATTAAAGTTACACTCTTAAAAGATCAAAGTTACACTCTAAAACTACGTAAAATGTCAAGAACTTGTCTCAAAACCACTTTTTAGTTTAAGGTTACACTTTTTTGGAATAAAGTTACACTTGCCAAAGGGTAAAGTTACACTCTGAAAATACGTAAAATGTCAAAAACTTGTCATAAAATCATATTTTAGTATAGAGTTACATTATTTTGGATTAAAGTTACACTTATAAATGGCTAAAGTTACACTCTAAAAATACGTAAAATGTTAAAAACTTGTCTTAAAAACACTTTTTAGTATGAAGTTAGACTATTTTGCATTAAAGTTACACTTGTATAAAGCTAAAGTTATACTCTACAAATACGTAAAATGTCAAAAGTTTGTCATAAAATCACTTTTTAGTATAAAGTTGTACTATTTTAGATTAAAGTTACACTTGTAAAAGGCTAAAGTTAAACTTTAAAAATACGTAAAAAGTCAAAAACTTGGCGTAAAATCGCTTTTTAGTATAAAGTTACACTTTTTTAAAATTAAAGTTACACTCGTAAAAGAAAAAAGTTACACTTGTAAAACTGTACACTCGTAGAAAAACAAAATCTATACTTGAAAACAAAGTCTCACCCTAAAAATGCTAAAATGTCATCAACTTTAAGCTAGAGAGAGAAAGATAATTAATTAGTGGATAAAGAATGGATTAGTGTATTGGTTAATTTTAGCTTCTAATCTCAACCATCCATATCTAAAGATTTAAAGGCTCTTAGAAGGACTTAGGGACTCAAAAGATATGAGGGACTCATTTGAACCTTTCTCTATATATATATATATATATATATATATATATATATATATATATATATAATTAGGATCATGTGAGTCCACCCTATCTTTTTGAGTCCGTGAGTCCAGGATACAATATCACAAGTTATACTAAACAGTATCACGGGTTATACTGTACAATATCACACCACTGAACATAAATTTCGCCCACTATTACTAACTTTTTTTTCTCATACTTTTTTCACACCAATTGATTCCGGTATCGAAGCTCCGACAAACACCATCATTCTCTCGCCCTTGCATGCCGGAAAGTCATTATTATCGCCGTTTCACCGGAGTTTATTGTATATAGCTTCTTTTATCCTACTTCTTCTCTACTTAGCATCTTTGCCTCTGACATTCTTCTTCATAACCAACGACGAGACCCCTAATTTAGCGATGACAATTAAATTTTTTATTGTGATTGGTGGTGGTGTGAGCTCCGAGTAGGAGTAATGTGTATGGGTAAAGGAATATGGAGATTGGAAATAAAACATTGGATAAATAATGGGTGATGTCAATGGTGGATAAATGTTTGTTTGTGTCATCTATATGCTTGGATTGTCATCGGTATTGGTGGGTGGCTAGTGGTCGTCAACGGCGAATAGTAGGACATAAAATATTTTTAACCCTTTTGTGCTGTTTTTTTTCGTGATATTGTTTAATATAACCAGTGATATTGTTTAGTATATTCTGTGATATTGTATAACTGGACTCACGGACTCAAATATTTAGGTGGACTCACCGGATCTTGCCTCTATATATATATATAATTCTCATCAACAAGTAAAATTAATTTTTTACAATTTGGTCCTTATCACACTAACTTAAACCCATCAATCTACGTTTCAAGTCACTAGCAAACACATAACTTGTAATTTATTAATGAGGAAAAAATTCGGCAGCAATTCCCCTTTGTTTTCTAAATACACAATGTTGAATAAATATTTACTCAACATATATATTCAGAAAACATTAAAGAAATTGTTACCGAACTCTTTCCTCATTAATAAATTACAAGTTATGTGTTTACTACCTAAGTGACTTGAAACGTAGAAAGACAGTCCCAAAACGGGGACTATTCAAAAATTACTCCTAACGAGTAATTTTTGAACGGGTACTAAGTCAATATCAACACATGTAATAATTTTAACATACAAAACACATGTAATAACTAGCTACTAACAACAACAAAAATTTCATTATCAAATGATTAAGACGGAGGGCGAAATTATATTAACAACCACCAAAATTTCATTATCAAAAACAATAATGGCTACTATCCTACGTCAATTAAAGACAAACAAATAATTAAGACGAAAGGCAAAATTAAATTAACAACAAAAGTTTCATTAACAAAAAAAATAATGGCTACTATCCTACGTCAATTAAAGACAAACAAATGATTAAGACGGAGGGCAAAATTAAAATAAAGGTAAATATATTACCTAAGGATGAAAATAAAATAACAAAGCGGCGACAAGATGCGGCGGCGACAAGCAGTGACGGCGACAAGTAGCGGCGGTCGACGGTCGGAGGTAGCTAGTGGTGGTCGTCGGATCTACAACAAAGAACTAATAAGGAACATATAAATTAACAAAAGGAGAAAAGAGAGAGAATGAAATAGTTAATTAAACTTACCAAGAATGTGGCGGTCGAAACGTGGTAGCCGGAGGAAGTTAGCCGGTGGTAGTTAGGTAGCCGGTGGTCGGAAAGAGTGGATTTAATTGATTTGGGGGTTAGGTTTTGAGGAAAAAATGAATTGAGAGTGAAGGAGTTCTTCGGGCGAATTTTTACATAATCAGATATATCCTGACGGAAATTCCGTCAAGAATCCGTCAGCTTACCGAGTTTTCGAAAACAATTTTGACGGAATTTCCGTCAGGAACGCCTTTGACTGAGCCTTAATTTGACTATGTTATTATTATATACTGACGGAAATTCCGTCAATAAAATTCCGTCAGTAATCTCCCATTTTATTGACGGAATTTCCGTCAGTGGCAGTGTTTACTGACGGTATCCGTCAGTGAATTTTGCCGCCTTTGACTTAGTCAACGCGCCATTTTCTACTGACGGGTACTGACGGATAATCCGCAATTTTATTTTTCCGTCAGTAGTCCGTCACTGATAATAAATTACTGACGGAATTTTTTTTCCGTCAGAAAAACCGTCAGTTTCCCGAGATTTCCTTGTAGTGTTAATTACTGGCCAGGATTAATTAGCTAGTCTCGCAAATTAGGATTAACACCGACCGGGTTAAGACTAAGATAGGATACGATAATTGAATATAACTCGTTTAATGATAGCGATCTCATGTTAAATTGTAGATCTAAAGGGCATAATTGAGTCGACCGATCTTGTGACCTTAGATAACTTTATTACATGATTGTTGATTATACCCTTATCCTTGAATAATAATCCTAGTGAACCTGAGACCCTAGACTTTTAATCTTATTGTTTTCAATCTTTTATTGTTATTGTTTGCTATTAGTTTAGAACTCAATTCTTAAACCCCAAAATTGTTACTTTAGAGACGAACTTAGTTTAACAGATTAGAATACTACCGCCTCCCTGTGGATTCGATACCTTACTTACCGCTGACTATTAGTTATTAGTGATTTAGGTTTACTTTGATGAAGGTGACACGACTTTACCCTTATCAATGCTTTAATTGCTAATAACACTTGGGAATCAGTAATGCGTCCAAGCTAGCAAAGCTCATATAATACAATGCTTATGGCTCTTTCGTCACAAATTTTAAGTCTGATGGTTCCTTAAAATGGTACAAGGCACGCCTTGTCGTAAATGTTAAATGTCAGATGGTCAGAATTGATTATGATGAGACTTTTAGCCCGGTGATCAAACCCACCATGATTCGAACCCACCACGATCTGCACGGTTCTCGATCTTGCCACATCCCGCTCTTGGCATATCCATCAGTTGGATGTCAAGAACGCATTTTTACATGGTGACCTTGTGGAAACAGATTATATGCATCAACCGCCGGGGTTTGTTGACGCCTCCGCTCCTACTCATGTGTGTCACCTTCGTATGTCACTCTATGGACTGAGGCAAGCCCCACATGCTAGGTATCACCGCTTTGCGAACTTCATGTTGTCTCGCGATTTTCGTTGTAATACTCCGTATTTCTATATGTTGGAGGACTCGGCCGAGTAGGGCTTACTCGACCGAGTACATAGTGTACTCAGCCGAGTATAGGCTACTCGACCGAGTAAAGTTGGCTGGTGTCTTTTGGGTGGCTAGGATCTCGCGTACTCGGCCGAGTGACATCGGTACTCGACCGAGTGAGTCATACTCGACCGAGTACATATTGTACTCGACCGAGTACGACGGTTTTTGGGATTAGATCGGACGAGTGATTAAAAGGTTATTATGAGGAATTAGTTCATAATTTACTACTACGCTTTCATAATCTCAAACCCTAAATTCCAAATCCTCTCTAATTCCTCAAGTGGCCTTTTGATCATCTCGTGCCGGATTCGATTGTTCCATTGCCTTGATTCATTTCTCTGGTAAGTATGCATGTTTATGATTCAATTGTGATTATTTTTGTAACCCTAATTGAATTGGGGAAAAAAGGGGGATGAGTTTGTATTGATTATGTGATTGTGATTGTTAGGAGGGGGCTTCGTACAAGAACGCTTCTGATTGATGATGGTGTTGATGGAGTTCGGGTTTGGGGTTGTTGACGATATTATTATGTTACTATGGTTACTATGATTGATGATTCCGTTGGGAGACGGATCACACCCCGAGTTCGACCCCGTGGTTATCCCCCCACGTGGGGGATGTGCACATTAATTAATGATCTGGGTTCCCTCCTTGCGGTGAGAGGGGCTTTCGATGCATCTGGCTGCGGTCCAGGGTCAATAGGTGGTTTTGTAGAAAAAGCTGGTAACCGAGTCTACTGAGTTGTCCACTGCGGTGGCCCTCTGGTTTCTCTTTCCCTTGTGCTTATCTTGTACATTGATCGGTATATGCGAATAATGACCCCTTTACTGTCTTACAAAACTGATGTGATCCATTGGGGAATGATGAGTAGGTGAACATAGGTAATCGTTAAAGTTTTGATGGGATTGAAGATGGGATCACTTATTGAGTATATCTTCCACTTTGCATTGGAGTCTTAGATACTTGACTAGCATTCTTTATACATTTCTTTTATTGATTTGGAGTTTAATCACATGTTATGCCATCTGTTTTGGGATTTGTATTGACATTTAACATTGATTAAATAATGTTGTTTCCTTTATTACTTGTTGTGATATTTACTATCTCGGACAACCGAGATGGTAGCACTTCCGTGTGGTAAGGGAGTCTTGTAAGGCACCTTGGTATATAAGGGTGTTACAGTAGTAGTGTATGTGATCAGTGTCTCTTTATTTATTGTGATGGTACTAACATGGCATACTTGCTTTTATATACGTGGATGATATTGTGTTGACAACGTCGAGTAACTTAATACTACGACAAATTATTCGTGATTTATCCGTTGAATTTTCCATAACTGATCACAGTAAGCTCTATTATTTCTTTGAGATACAGGTAAATCATAACTCCTTGGGCCTTTTTCTATTGCAACAACAATATTCCCGTGACATCCTTAGTCGTGCTTCTATGTCCTCCTGTAATCCCGTCTCTACACTTGTTGAACCCGGTTCTAAGTTATCTGCCACGGCCAGTTCTCTTTGTGCGGATCCTTCTCTATATCGCAGCCTTGTGGGTGCTCTTAAATATGTTGCTATTACTCGGCCTAATATTATGTATGTCATACAACAAGTATGTGTCTTTAAGCATGCCCCTCGTGACTTCGTGAGCCACATTTCTAGTTCCTTAGACGTATCTTACGTTGCATTTAAGGCACTGTTGATTATGGCCTCACTATCTCTAATTAAGTCCGCCTCTTACACAATCACTACCTATTCTGATGCTGATTGGGCGGGTTGTCCTGAGTCACGATGTTTGACTTCCGGCTACTGTGTCTTTCTTGGTGATAATTTGGTATCTTGGTCGTCTAAGCGTCAACCTGCCATCTCTCAATCTAGTGCGGAAGCCGAATACAGGGGTGTTGCTAATGCGGTTGCCGAGACAAGCTGGCTTTGGAACTTACTATTGGAGCTTCATGTTCCCGTCTCTCACGCCAGCCTTGTCTATTGTGATAATATATCTGCGGTGTATCTTTCCGGCAACATCGTTCAACATGAGCGAACTAAACATATTAAGCTTGATATTCATTTTGTTCGCGAAAAGATTTTTATTATTCGAGTGGTCAAAGTCCTTCATGTTCATGTTGGATATAATTTGTTTTTTTTTTGTGCAAATGTAAGTATGAATAAAAATAAGGCCCGTGGCCAAGCATTACAACGTTCTCATAGACTGTTACAACCAATCAAAACTACTTGCAAATAAATTGTCTCCCCATCTAAATTTACATTAGTTCCTTATCCCTACACCAATTATACTCCTCATGTTTCAGCTTTCCTAGGTCTAGCTGCATCAATCGAGTTCTTGTCTGGCATCTGATCTCCTGCAGTAGTCTCTCAGGCCTGATAACATAAGAGCCCAGTCTGCATTTGTTCCTACACATCCATATACCATAATAGACAGCTACCACCAATGACCAATATATCTTCCTGATAAAACCTGAGGGCTGCCTCATTCTGATCAGTACAGCAGGTAAGTGATCTCCTCTGGGATTAATCTGAGTCCATTCAGTCACACACTCGTAGCATTTCCTTGCAAAACAACATTCCTGAAAAAGATGTTTATGATCTTCAATATTATTCTCACATAAGTAACAATAATCTCTACTTGTGTAACCCATTCTCAGCATTCTATCAAGAGTGAGTAGTCTATCTTTTATTAATATATATCTTTAATTGATTGTATCTTCTTATTAGTAGTAGGATATCGTTTAGCATATATATTGTTAATATTGTTACCTTGTGTTTAGCTAATTAACCAATATTGTAATCCTACGTATATATAAGATATGAAGATAATCTCCGTAATTGGGGGTTATACAGCTTAGATATATAACTGAAGTATTTAATACTCTCCATTGCTTTGTACTGGGTTAGGCATAATTGTTAAGAGATGACCTTTAAAATTACAGTAGGTCTTGCTTAAGACGGGTCGGATCTTGCAACGGGTATTTTGTGAGAGGAAATGGGTAGAGGGGACAAGGTGGGGCACCCCCATGTGCTCTCCACTCACCCTTGATGGGTATTTTGTGAGAGAATATAGTATCCGTCTTAAGCTTAAGACGGATACCTCCGTCTTAAATAAGAATTTGTGTTAAAATTAATAGAGACAGTGCAAGTGAAAATGTTAATAAATTAATATAGTACAATGTAAATGGGAGCTTGGATTAAAGTGAGTGGTAGATAAAGTATAATGTCAATATAATACAATATAAATAGTGATAAATTATGTAACTAAAGTTGTAAAGTATGGGTGAGTTGATAAAATATTATAAATATAAAAAGTTATCAAATCAATAACCTCTCTAAATGTATGAACTCTAAAAATATTTCTTATGAATAGTTCTAGACTATTCACCCCCCCTCTAACCATGTGCCCCCACTAAGTCTCCACCTGTATACTACACACACAAAGTCTTCATCTAACTACTTGTGTAGTTGTGTAGAGTAGACCTGGCAAAACTGACCCGACCCGAATAACCCGACCCGATAAGGCTGACCCAAGACCCGAAAGCGACCCGGAATTACCTGACCCGATGATGACCCGAAACCCGAATTGACCCGACCCGACCTAGACCCGACCCGAACCTTGACTGACCCGAAAGAGACCCGACCCAAAATAACCCGACCCGAAACCACCGACCTACAGATGACCCAATTTGAAATGATCCTAAATGACCCAATTTATTGTGATTGAGGTGATAATGAGACGAGACGGCCCACGTGCAGTTCTAGCTCAGCTTGGTCCAAGTCTGCTCGTGCGAGTTTGGCTCGACGCGGGCTTGACTCGAAAACTAACTTGATCATTTTGACCTGAAAATAGCCTAAATAAATCGTATATGAATCTAAAATATCCCGATCCAAAATGACCCATACCCGAAATGGCCCAAACCCGAAATGACCCAAACCCGAAACTGACCCAAACCCGAAAGCGACCCGACCCGACCCGAAAGATTAAGCAAACCCGAGATGACCCGACCCAAATTGACCCGACCCAAACCCGACCCGTTTGACCCATTTGCCAGGTCTAGTGTAGAGTACATTTGCACACTCTTGATTTTCCCCCTTTTCATCCAGTGACTCCATCTTTTCTTCTTAATTAATCTCTCCCATATTATTGTATTCTGGGATTATAATTACACTACCTTTTCTCTGTTTATAATTAATTGATCGGGCAAACTACTACTGATTATGCCGAGAATCTGAGTGGGCAACGGTCATCGTTCTGGTTTTGGTCCATATAATCATCTGGATCATGAACATCATAATTTTTTCAATTAGGTACGGCTTATCTTTATCCTTATGTTCCTCTTCATTTCCTGTTTTCCCATTATTTATTTTAATAGAAATCGGCTAATTTGGGGGTCGGCTGCGGTTATTGTGTATGGATTTAATCGGATGTTGGTTAAGTTTAAATTCTGTTTTGTTCTTTGCTCCGTCTGATGATGTTAAGCTCTGTACCTCTTTTGATTGGGGTTGTTTTTTTTCCTCTGGAAGTTTTAGGCCAGGTTAGGTACATGGGGTTGATTATATCCACCATGATTATTGAATAATTACATGGTTTCTAATCAATCATCATCTAAATTCGTCTGTTTCATGTCAGGTCTTCGTCTAACGGGATTGCACATACAGCCATTCAATTGCTTCTGCGTAGGTGTCATCTACATGTCCCTTTTTGATTTAATTTACAGATTGGTTACTGAATTTCGTCTTAGCAGCTGCTTTTATATCTGAATTTTAGGGCTTCACTAGCAGTTCAGCTTAATTCTTGAGTCTGAAAGGGTGACGTGTTGAGAATTGTGCGAGTTTTAGAGAGATGTTGGTTCTATATTTTTTGGGGATTGGTTTGCGTGAGATTTGATGAGATGATGAATTATTGTCTACATTTCTGGTTATGATGTCCTTCCTAGATCAATTTTCAGCTAATTGCTCATAAGCCATGACATATTTAAAGCTTCTCTTAGTTAATCATTCATTGTTTTACTTTAGCTCATACGTAGTGACATGATCCAAAATGATTAAGTAGTGAATTGCAGGATTCAATATGATTAACTCGATCAGATTTGCAGACAGTGTGTGAATATTCAATAATATTGATTACCATCTTTTCTCATATAGGTGTATAGGACCAGTAAAGCACATTCAAAGTTTCAAATACAAGAACACCTCAAGTAGTTGTGAGAACAAAAAGTTTAGGTTTGAGCTCAGACTTTTATTATGCATTTCACTGGTTTCCTCGTGTTCTTTTTTAGTTACGTCACCTGATAAATTTAAAAGAAGAATGCTGACAATAATTTAAAGTTTTCCAATCAGCCGCTAAATTGATATTCTGGACCCGACAATCGTGATCATCGTAGTGCTGCTGTGCGTTTAGGATTTTGTTGGTCTGCTTTCCCTTGTTCCTCACTGTACCAAAATTCCTGAACTTATACATGAGCCTATTGTAAGTGATAGAGATTAGAATGCACATGAGAAATCTGACAGTTTGATGTGTTCTTATTAATTTCATGTTTCTACGTTTAGACGGCTATAAAAGTTCTCATTTTGCTCTGCTTGGCTTGATGTAATGTCAAAGCAGTTGTGGTGCTTATCTACAACATAGGAGAAATAAAAACTGAAAGTTGATCCCTCATCTTCTTCATCAGCGAATGTTGCAGCAACAGGCGACCGGAATAACAAAGCTACCGACTGAGCAGGTAACAGTTATTTAATTCGCTGATATATGTACCAGACAACTTTTAAACTCCGACTCTGCTTTCTCTCACGTATTGCCATGCAGCCCATGACGTTTCACTCTAAGCCAAAATCTTGAGAATGGTTCATGAATTAGTCGCTATGTCAAGCATAAGAAAACACAATTCGTGGTTTACGTCTAATGCATTTGAGAGGCTATGTTCCAAAGTCAAAACGGAGGACATAAGATCAATCGACATATCATAGTGCATTCATTACTACGAGTTCCACTTAGAAAGTAGGAGTACTATAAATAGCAACCAAAAATGTGCAGAAAGTAGAATAGACCCTGCTTGGGCTGTAATGAACATTTACTATCATTTGTTACTGTTTATGTATGTTGCTTATACAAAGAATTGGTTGGGTTCACCTAATTGATCAATTTATTAGGTTGATTTATTTGTAGGTTGATTTATTTGTCAGGTTAAAGGTCGTTGGGTATTAGTTAATGATTATTTAAGGGTGATATTTTAGAACTGATGGCAGAAGGGCTTTGGTGGATGTAGAGCATTGGAGGGCAGCCCCACATTGGCGCCTTAAGCGGTAGTGGTAGATTAGAAACAACTAGAGTTATAGGCCGAGATGCCAATCAAAAGCATGTTATGGGGTAGGTTGGGTTCTTAATATGTAGTCATGATATGAATCTTTGTTTTTGCTCCGACTGTCAATGATAATGTGTATTTCTGCGGGTATACATTTCTTTCCTTTTCATAAAGTTGGTATCTCATCTTTCTTGTAAAGTGATCCACGTATTTTAGTTGTTTAATGTCAGGACCATACGAGGAAGGGGGAGAAGGAAAAAGATGAAGAGGGAGAAGTAAGGGGAATTTGTGCTTGGTTTTTTGCTCATAGGGAGAGGGAGAGAGTAAGATAGTCAATGTTTGGTTCTGTTCAAATTGAAAAGGTGGGATGGAGATCATTCAGAGGGGGAGGGAGAGGATGAGGAAGGGAGGGTGGCAGGGAGAGTCTCTGTTTGGTAATATGAAGCGTGAGTCTCTATTTATGCATGTTTCTGGTATTGATTGGTTGTCTGTTATGCTTTGTTTCTGATCCTGATCACTATTTTATTACTAAGCCTCCATACACATAACTGGATCACTAGAGACTTTGTGCTTCATATGAACTCACCTCTAAAGGCTCTAATATATCTGTGTACTGAGATTTCAGACCTGCAACTACATCATAAATAGGAGAATAAGCTAATTTATAAGCACAAACGTTTTAGCTTTTTTTCGTGTTAAGCTATAACAAAAGCAACAAATATTGTGGTTTTTCTGACCATGGCCAATAGATCGTTAAATTATTTGGATTTGGTATTTTTCTATTTTTACAAAAGCTTCTGTCATCAAACTAAATTGTTGAATGTGTTTGTCGCGTGTCTGTCTTAGTAGAAAAAGAAGGGAAGGAGAAAATAAATGAGAAGGGGAGGATAAAAGGAGGAGAGGAGAGTATGGGAATTCTGGGTGAGAAGAGGAGTAGAACGAATGATGCGGAAGGGAGTAGGGGAAGGGCCAGGAGACGGACAATTTAGACTGGACCTTAGTCCGATAAGGATGTGGCCAGATGTAGTTGGAAGCCTGGGAGGTTGGGCTTGATGTAGGGATTAAGGGAGTTGTAAATGGTAGGTGCTGAAGTATCTAAGGGTGTTGTTTTAAGGCCAATTTAGTTTTTTTAGCACTTCCAAATTATAAGGATAGTAGTATATCGAGAATTAGGCTAGAAGGATAATGGAGATTGCTAAAGTTCTGGCCCTTCAATTATAGTTTGTTGTTTGTTGTTCCGTGATTCATCATTTGAAAACCGGTTTGCTGCTGGGGTTTAGAATAGTGCAATTTTTGTAATTTGCTACTTTTTTTTTTATTGAATTTGTTAAATTTTTTGTATTATCCGAGACACGAATGTATAGCTTATGATTAAGAGATCTTATAGTTAGGGTGATGATACTTGGTTCTCAGTATGTTGTCTTGTTTTGGATTATTTTTCGAAGACAACGGAACATCAACGCCACTGTTAATTATTAGCGCTGATTTTATTTCTCCTATTGTAATGCTACCAGTTGTGTATGTAGGAGGAGATGAAGCCATTCCATCTTTTATCTCAAAGATAAGCCAAAGTTAGCTTTCTGCTTGTGCATGTGGAGTAACTGCTACCAAGTAGATCAACATTTGTATGTTTCTCCTAGATAAACAAGAATTGTGAACGGAACATGATGTTCACCTGTAATTGGGATTTAATTTAAAATCTTGTCATTTTCAAACATGCTAGACATATAGGTCGTCACTGGTATAAGTTGAAGGTGTTTGTTTGTTCACGTAGTTCGCTTGTTGTGTATGTCAAATTTCTTATAGTAATATTTACTATAATGTGTTTTTTTTTCTATTATTGTTGCTTCTGCGAATGTTATTTATCGGTTTTTTAGCCACTGTTGCGTTATTTGCGTTGATGAAAGACATACTATGTTTTAATACACCCTTTATATTTCTCAAAACAATTTCACCCAATTGGGGCACCGCGCCCTATCGGGCGCGGTGCAACAACTAGTGGGAAGAAAAGAATGAAATTGACTTACACGAAATAGGGGACGTATACACAAAAATGAAGGGAGTAATTAACTTACTATTTTTATTTTGGATGTATCTAGAGCTCAAGATGTTGGTTATAGATCCGAGCGATGTGTTATCGTATATCTATACCATACTAAAAGGATACAATGTATATGCCTCGTTTTCGGGTTAAATAAAAGTCTTGAGTTAGACTCGCCTGTGTTTCCAATTAATATCTATTATTAAGTTATTATAGAAGTTTTGAGTTAAATTTTTCCGAGTATGCCTTATGTAATATGTCATTCGCCCCCAATTAAAATTTTCGCCCCCCAAGTTCAAATCATATCTCCACTACTGCAAACAATTAGAATCTCGAATTGGGATTAAACCGAATGGTCTACACGAAATAAATACGGAGTTTATTTTAGCAGTACATTTTTTACTTATCTTAGTACTTTTTGTATCATATTTTCCATTTACTTACCCCTGGCTAAAAAAGCATCAACTTAATTCTCTCTCTTACTAAGACAAACCCTCAATTAAAATACAAAAATTTCTTCAATTATAGATTATAATTTGTGTTTAAAATAGGTATTTAATTCAGTAGTTACATTATTATTAATCAAATGAATGTTTTTCTACAATTTTTATGCATCTTTTACAATCAATTTAGGTTTAGGTTGAAATTAATTTAGGGATTTTACTTATTAGGGATGGTGGTATGGTGAAAGGATGGTGGTTGGCGGAGGAGTGATGTAACCTACGAGACGACGAGTGTCGTCGGCGATTGTAGGGGGAGAGGAGGGTCCGGTTAGGGTGTGGGAGAAGAAAGGTCAAAGGAGCTGTTGATGGCTTCTGATGAGGGAAGTTCGTCGGTACTGGGCTGCCAGCGGCGGGCGATTGGGTGGCGAAAGGGGAGGGACGGTGGTGGTGATAAGGGTCGTGGTAGTAGTGGAGGTTGGTGGTGGATGGTTGGGTTTTTGTTTTCTTTTACTGTGTAGTACATACTCACCATGAAGGGTGTGAAAGAGAAAATGTGGGAGAAAATGTGAGGGGTAATATGGGAAACTACGTACTATAATAAGTAATATTTGTACAGTGAAAATCAGCACCCAATAAAAAACAATTAGAATCTCAAATGGTTTCTTACCCTTTTCTTAATCTTTGTGTCAAAAGCAAAATAAACAAATAACCGGAAACAGACAAAGAATCAGTTATAAATCCATGCTTTTTTTTTTCAATTAGGAGCTCTTACTTGTCACTTTATTTTAATTATTAAAATACTTTATTTAAAGGAGAAGAAATCAAACAGTGAAGATACTTCCACAAGACACTAACTAATTTCAGAAATCGACGCGGAAAAGGAAAGCCATAGAGATATCCCTTAACAATTTCAGAATCGGTCCAAACCGGCGTGGTAGCTCTCTTTCAAATTTGTCATTTATTCCTAATCAAATTATACATCATACTTCAACATGTTAAGGCTTAAGCTAAGCTCTCTAATTTGTAAACTGTTTCAATAATTCAACTTGGGAAAATGTCAGGAAAACACCATTTCTTAACAAAGAAGAAAATTACAAGACGTGCCTATATATACTTTCCTCGTTAACCATTTAGTTTAAACTTAAATTTGACTATCCTTTAATTAAAATTATCTTATTGATCTTGTTTATTGTAATTTGTAATAAAAATTCACTTGATTTAATTTTAGTATACAAAGCTAAAATATATTTTTAAGTAATTGTACGAATTAGAATGACGGGGCATCATAAACACCACTCTCACCACCACAAGGAAGAAGCACCCAAAGACTATAACAAAGAAATGAAGCACCACCAGCACCTTGAGCGTCTCGGTCAAACAGTTGCGGTTGCTGCAACCGCTTATGCCATGGTAACGTCTACATAGTTATCGTTTTTAGAGAGACTACTTTAACGTCTAGACATATGAGCATGCATGATTGTTATCCTAACTATCTTATTTTTCTACTTATGAGGTCTTAGTCTACTGGTTAAGATATTAGATATCGTGACAGTTTGTTATGGGTTCGAATCCCCTGAGTTTCCCTCGCCCCATATGTTGTATTGACCTTGCGCCTCATCTAGCATCTACAAAAAAGATTTCATTTCCTTTTTTTAAAGGCTCTGATCCATTATTCCATTATAAATAATTTGAATTATGCTCATGTCTTGTACCTTATATCATTGTGTTTTCTTCATAACTGAGAAATGGTTGGAGTGTCATATATCAAATCAAGTAGATATGGAAATTGAATGCTATTTATGCTAGCAAAGACTAATCGGCAATTCAATAGCCACACAATATTTCACTTTTTGAGTGAAAAAACTGATGATAAATCAATCTAGATTGCAGAGTAAGTCTCCTGAAAGACGGTATTTAAATAAACGTATTTTTATTGGGAGATCAATTATAAACTGATGGAAAATCGGTACAAAAAGTAATGAAAGGGGTAGGTATACTATAAAATGGGGTACCAATGTAATGGTTATGGTATATATATGATAAAATGGGTACAAATTTTATGAAAACATGACCCACATAAAAGAAACATTTGGAGTCACAATCAATAAATAAGGGTACGAAAACTACATAAAGGGGTAGGACAAAATCATCTCTCAATAACCTAATAAGAGACCCTCCAAAAGTTTAAAAGAACCACTACATTTATATTAATGAAACTACGGTTGGTCGGGAGAAAGTAGGCGTAACAGGCGGGCTGGGGGTGGGTCCGGGATAGGGGAGAGTCGGGCTAGGGGGAAGAGACCCGGAACCGGCCCGGGTTTTGGGCAAGTCGAGCCTGGTTGGGTCGGGTAGGGTCAATGTTGATCTGATGGTCGGTCAGGCCGCGCTGGAACTAATCTAATATATTCAAATTACCAAGGTAAAACTCCAAAAAATACATTAAGTAGTGTTATAAATAAAGTTACTAGAAAATTATATTTATTGAAATAAATATTACTCATATGGTAACTAAGTTAAAGGTTCTATAAACTTTTGCATATTTTCATTGATAAACATATTTTTAAGTTTTAATCCTATCACAAGTCAAATTTATTTTCTGTTAAATATTATTACGTTTTGTTGCCGGGTGACGCTATCTCATTTTCTTATTCTTTTGTTGTCTCGACTCGTATATCCTAATCATTTAAGATAATTTTCCTTGACTTTAATCATGAAGTGGATTTTTCCCGGTTATTTAATTATGTAATTTGGTAGCACTAGAAAAAGGAGTGGTGTAGGCATTTTGATTAGAAATCATATTAAGATAGTATGTCACAAAACATAATAATGATAAAAAGTTAACATAATGGAACTTTAACAGCACGAGAAGCATGAAGCAAAGAAAGACAAGGAGCATTCCCACAAGCATAAGGTGAAAGAAGAAATTGCGGCAACAATTGCAGTTGGAGCTGCCGGTTTTGCTATTCATGAGCATCACAAGAAGGAAGCCAAACATGAACTCAAGCACCACAAACATCATCACCATCACCACCATTGATATCACAACTAATTATAATGGACATACTTGCCTTGGTTGCCTATATTTAATTATTCTCTTTTGAGTTTGGATCATTTGTTTGTATGTAAATAGTTTTAATATCTTCATTATTACTTTCTTATTTTTATTCTTATCTTGTAATGTCTCATAACCAGATAATATAAAACGTTACATAATTTTCTATAATGACTCTTGTTTCGAGTACACATACCTATTATTACTCTTGTTTTTGGTATAAACTAGTTTTAGTGTTCGATTCAGCCCGAGTTACATGTTTTTATCAACAAACGTCATGGATGGTAGCCTAAAAGAAGGGAGGAAGGATAAGAATAGGAAGAATTTTACTTTTATTGAATTGCGACAAACAAGAATTCACACAAACGAAACTCCAAAGATAAAGTCTCATTTCCTCCCAAGCTTCTTCTTGGGTGTGTGCCAATAATCGTGCCCCCCCACCCCACCCCCACCCCCACCCCATGGACCATGGTACTCGTCTTTCTACCTTATGCTACCCGTATAGCTAGACCCCTCCCCCGCATGAGTGGCTCAAATTCAATGTTGATGCGCCATTCTCCTCCTTCTCCTCCCCCTATTGTTTCTCCTCTTCCTCCCCTCTTCCTTTGCTGGTATTTGGCTTGTTGTTAAAAATAGTGTTGGCTCTTGTTTTTCGGGGTGCTTTGACCGTTTTATTTCCCATAACCTGTTCATTTGTGATCTTAGGTGCTCACCGATGAGTTTAAGTGAAGTACAGGAAGTAGAAGACATTGAATGCATTGTTGTGTTTCATTGATAGTTTTTGTTATTCTAATGAAAAGATTACATTGAATGATGATGGTGAGTGTGTATATACACAGCTACAATTCATAAGCTAAAACACACTGGACAAAAGCCTTAGTCGTGCAATACATGGTACCCTAAGACTAGCTGACTCTACTCAATGTTAAGTCAAGTCTACTCAAACTATGTAGGTTCCTTTTTGTTTCTTTTAAGGTGGCAAGAGGTGTCTTTGTTGTTGTTTTCTCTACACTCCCCCTCAAGATGAGAGTGTAATCCAGATGAAACTCCCATCTTGGACAAGAGACGATGATGCTGAGATATGGGACAGGATTTAGTGAAGATATCTGAAACTTGATCCTTGGTGTTGACATAGGAGGTAGTCATGAGACCATTCTGAATCTTTTCTCTAATGAAGTGGCAGTCTACTTCAATGTGTTTTGTGCGTTCATGATAGACTGGGTTGGCTGCAATGGCCAGTGCTGCTTGATTATCACATTTCAGGTGAGCAGGTCCTAGATGTTTAAGTCCCAAATCCTGAAGAAGTTGAAAGAGCCATGTGACCTCACAGGTGGTCATAGCCATGGCTCTATATTCAGCCTCAGCTGATGATCTGGACACTACTGTTTGTTTCTTTGATTTCCATGAAATGGGGGAGTTGCCAAGGAGTATGCAGTAGCCAGTGGTGGACTTTCGACTGTAGGCACAGGAGGCCCAATCAGAGTCACAATAGGCAGTGAGTTTTGCTGCTGAGTTGCTGGCAAACAGAATGCCTTGATGTGGGGCTGATTTAAGGTACCTTAGAACTCGTCTTGCTGCTTGCATATGGTCAGAAGTAGGGCTTTGAAGGAATTGACTGAGTAATTGGACTGAAAAGGCAATGTCAGGTCTGGAGATAGTGAGATAAATGAGTTTGCCAACCAGTTTTCTGTAAGTATCAGGATGGGGAAGAGGAGTGCCCTTGCCTGGTTCCAACTTAAGGACAGGATTCACAGGTAGTTGGATGGCCCTAGATTGATGTACTCCAAAGGTTTTCAAGAGATCCAAGGTGTATTTCTTTTCAGAGATGAATATACCAGCATTGCTTCTCTCTACTTCCAAACCTAGGAAGTAGGATAATTCCCCAAGATCTTTCATGTGAAAGGAAGAGTTGAGGTGTGATTTCAGGACTTGGATGTCCTCATGGGAGTCACCTGCAATCACCATATCATCTACATAAATGAGGACAACTGTGGTGTGGCCATATTGTTGCTTGATGAAGAGTGAGTGATCAGCATGAGATTGCCTGAAGCCACAGCTGAGGAGAGCAGTGGAGAGTTTGGAAAACCATTGCCTGGGAGCCTGTTTTAGGCCATAGAGGGACTTCAGTAATTTGCACACTTTCCCTTCAGTTAGTGTCCTACACTCCCCCTGACCAGTAGTTTGTAGGACTCCATCACAATATCCTTGTGGCAGTTTCATGTAAACATCTTCTATTAAATCCCCATGAAGGAAAGCATTAGACACGTCCATTTGACATGTGTCCCAGTTGTTGATGGAGATGACATCAAGAAGGGCACGTACAGTGGACATCTTGGCTACTGGGGCAAAGGTCTCTTCATAGTCAATGCCATACATTTGTCTAAAACCCTGAACAACCAATCTGGCCTTGTGTCTTTCAATGGAGCCATTGGGATTGTACTTAGTTTTATATATCCACTTGCAGCCAATAGCTTTGCGACCTTTAGGCAAGTCAGTGATTATCCAAGTATTATTATCATGAAGGGCTTGAAGTTCCTGATTCATGGCTTGAATCCATTGAGGTTCCTGAATTGCTTCTTGAAACGTGAGGGGATCAGCAGCTGGACTGGTGTTGGCTGAGTTAACTTGACCAGCAGATGATTTGTACAGGTGGAGTTGAGCCACATTGGCAATAGAGGTAGGTGCCATGACAGGATTATCCACAATGAAATCTTTAGTCCATTTTGGGGCCCTTCTTTCTCTCCTGGGTCTGGTGGCAGGAGAATCAGGTTCTTGTGGTTGTGTACTTTCCAAGACTGAAACATCTGGGGGTGATGCAATGGGTGAAGCTACATCAAACACTTGTGGTACACCTGACATACCTGGAGGTGACTGAGAATGTGATTGGTCTAATTGAAAAGATGGAAGGAATTGACTGAAATTTTGGATTTTGTAAGGAAAGATGGTTTCATGGAATTTCACATCTCTGGACACAAAAACAGTTTTGTTAGTTATATCATAAACCCTGAAGCCCTTTTGAGACAGAGGGTAGCCAATGAAAATGCAGAGAATTCCCCTTGGTTGAAACTTGTCTTTGTCTCTGCTAGGATTATACACCATGGTGAGGCAGCCAAAGACTCTCATCATGTCATATTTTGGTGCTTTGTTGAACAGCACTTCATAGGGAGATTTGTTCTGTAATAAGGGGGTGGGGAGTCTGTTGATAATGAAGGCAGCAGTGAGCACGCAATCTCCCCAGAAAGTAAGGGGGAGGCCTGAGCTAAATCTGATTGCTTTGCTCACTTCAAGAAGATGTCTATGCTTCCTTTCAACCACTCCATTCTGTTGAGGCATGTCCATGCAACTGGTTTGTTGCCAAATTCCCTTCGTTAGGAGGAATTTCTTGCTTTCCCCTTATGTGAGTTCCATGGCATTTTCAGATCTTAGAGTCTTGATGGTTTTGCCAAATTGCCTCTTGATGAATTTGTAGAAATGAATGAGTAATTGAGCTACTTCAGATTTATGTTTCATGAGATATACCCAAGTGGCTCTAGAGTGATCATCTACAATAGTCAAGAAATACTTGTGCCTATTTCTTGTTTCTTTCCTATATGGTCCCCATACATCTATATGTACCAAATCAAATGGTCCAGCAGTTGTTTCAGTCCTTGTAGGGAAAGGAAGTTTG